>KL260337.1:308-19860 GCA_000699545.1 Podiceps cristatus
GGCTGTTCAGCCTGGAGAAGAGAAGGTTCTGAGGTGACCTTATAGCAGCCTTCCAGTACCTGAAGGGGCCTACAGGAAGGATGGTGAGCGACTTTTCTTTTTACAATATAGCTAAAGGACGAGGGGGAATGGTTTTAAGCTAAAAGAGGGCAGATTTAGATGAGACAGAAGGAAGAAATTCTTCGCAATGTGGGCGGTGAGGCACTGGAAGAGGTTGCCCAGAGAAGCTGTGGATGCCCCATCCCTGGAAGTGCTCAAGGCCAGGTTGGACGGGGCTCTGAGCTAGGTGAAAGGTGCCCCTGCCCATCCATGGCAGGGGGGTTGGCACTAGATGATCTTCAAGGTCCCTTCCAACCCCAACCTTTCTATGATTCTGTGATTCTATGATTTAACAGGTATGTCTTCATTAGGTGGTTTCTCTGCCTTACCTTTCATTAACAGGTGAGTTTTTGAGAGAGGAATATTTTCAATTATAAAGGTGGAGTTATTTTTATCTGTGTATACTTTTAATTGTACCAGAAAAAGTCCAGGGGGCAGTACTGAGCCCTGGTATGCAGAAATGAGACTATTGACAAAACTGTAATTTCCTTGACAGGAAAGACTTTATTTTTCCAGAAGAGAAGGAGAAGCTCTCTGAAGTTTCAGTCTTTCTGTTTGAAGAGTCACTCGCTTGTGGCAGAGGTTTGAAGCAGCCCTATGATCATGTGAAGATGAGGAACAGCCTACAGACACCTCTCCACAAAAGCCAGGAGGATGATAGCTGCTAACAGCCTAGCTTTGAACGGGAGATCCTGCCACCTCAGGCTGAGGTCCTACAGGTACAACTCCCCTTGCTGTTTCAGCCGACAGAGTACCTGTCTGATGAAGCCTGCAGCAGTACTGCAACTGCAAGGTCTGGGTGGTGACCGCTGCAGCTTTGGGGACTGAAAGACTCATCTGGGCTGATTTTCTGGCTATATTCAGGTAGCCTCGAAGCAGTCACACAGCAGCTGTGCTCCACCCTGATAAGCCTGGCTTGCATCTGGCTATGAAAAAAATGCAGAGAAGAACATAATAGAAGCAGTTGGAAGAGAGTTGAGTAACAATAAAATAGACCAGATCCAGCTATGATGAAAGTACGTGAGGCTTGCAGGGCATGAGTAGCCCACGCCAATTTAATGAAAATACAAGCTGTGAAAACTATGGGGAGGTTAGTGTGATGAGTCAGTGGCTGAAGGACCTGTTCTAGGCTGCCTGTCACAATTTTATTCCTCAGCAGACTGTGCTGAAAAAGAAGAAGACAGGAAAACAGAACTTGTTCTTTAACAATGCCAAATGAAGTTACTGTTCTTCATCAATGGCTATCACCATTAGGGAAACTTCCCTTTTTTATCCTCTTCATATGTCTACGCAGGAAGATTTTATAGGGGGAGGGAAGTGCTTACACTATTAGAATATAATGTTAGGGACTCATAAAATCAGTACATATTATCTATCAATCACATACAAGGCCTTAGAGAACAGGAGCTGAAACTCACCCATTTTTCAAAGAGTAACCACAGGTAAAATGTTCCCTAAAACAGAGGGCCTCAACATAAGGCCTCATGACCACAGAAAAATAAAAAGATAAAACTAAAGACCAGTGACAGCAGGGCAGAGTGTTGCCTGCAACAGGCTGGTTACTTGATATTGTTGCTCATGCTTGAGTAAAAGCTGGGGTTAATTGCTTTAAAAGGTTCCTCAAAACTCACTGTCTAAACATGATTTCTGTCTCTAGAGTCTACAGTGATTCTTCCCAGATGAATGGCTCAGATGGTTGCTTCGTATGTAGAATCTATTGTAACATTCTGCTCTATTTTGTAAGATGACATGGTAAAAATTGCTGTTTGCTGGAGCATCTCTGATAGAGGAGTATCATGGCCTGGCTTCGGCTAGGAGTCCCGTACAAACGGGCTGAACCTGCTGAGCTGCGCAGACAAGAACTGAGCGTTTCCATGGCATGGACCGTGGATCAGCAGCTGACAGGAGGACAGTACTGCTGGAAAGGGGTAGCACCATCTCATCGACGGGTTGACCTGACAACGTCCTGGGAGAGGAGCTTTTTGGTTTACAGGAGTTCTCTCTGTGCTCTGTAGGGCTCCTTGCAAATCGCTTCAGCTGTGTCTGCCGGTGGGTGAGGAATGAACGCGGTTAGCAAGCTAGCAGCAGTAAAGTTAAAATCCCAAGCAGGTTTATTGTGAAGAGCGGGCTGGCGTTTGTATTAGGATTGGCCCCGGTACCAAGGCACCTTATGCAGCGTGTCAAATGGCTGCTGCAGGGACACCTAGTGCTGCCTTTCAAATACCGGTCCAGGACCTTCTTTCTAACTCTTGTATCCCAGCACTGGGGGCAAACCCCAAATACCATTCATCAATTCCTTGAATGTACGAGTGTGCTGGAAGAACAGATCCAATGTCCTGCCAGTAGGCGCCTTTTCATGGGAAATGTCAAATTCAGTCAGCCGTGAGGCGCTTGGGGCTTGCCAGAATGTGGTGGGATTTGGCTAGTGGGAGGTATGTAGTTGTGCCCAGCCTCCATCAGGAGGGAAAGAAATATTTATGGAGCCAGGCCATACGACACCATGCCGGAGTATGGGAAGGCCCAAAGGTGTAGAGGAGAGACAATAGTCTTATGAGTAACGATGTTTTGAACTGGGATGCTGTTGCTCAAATCCTGTTTGCATTGGGGAAAAAGGGGAGAGAGGTGGGTGCAGGTGCTGTGTGTGTCATATTATGTGTATTGCAGCAAAACCTATAGGGGCAGGTTGCATTTATCCTGTATTTGGCATCATCCCTGTTGCTCTGACTGCTTCTGGGCAGAGTCCACTGCTATGACCTGCCTCCAGGGAAATGCTTTTAAAGGATTATTCAAGTTCACCAGTCAAGTTTCTAAGTCTCATTGTTAGGAATCAGCATTAGGATGGCAAAATACTGCTAGTGGACTATTCCCTGCCCATCATACCCAGCCGCCTGAATCCCTGCGCGTTTTGAGATGGTACAGCTCTGCGTGACATGACAGTGCTGCACACATGGAGTATGCATTCCCTGTGTGTGCCAGGTGTCCAGCGCCTTCCTTCCCTCTTCTCATGGCTGCTCAGGTGGAGTGGACAGCACAGGAGAGACCTAGGAACGTGGCTGGGTGGAGTGGGAACCTTTTCTAGGGCAGCTGACCAAGCAGAAAGGATAAACTATGCAGGGGAGGATGTACACAAAGCCACATCATGCTGTCTCAGGAAAGGAATATTACAGAAAGAACTGAATGGGGAGTAGAAATACCGGCTGAGAGCTAAGATGGGCTAAGGATGCCAAAATCACCTGGTCCACCTCCCAAGCAGGGAGCTCCTCCCATGCCAAGGAGTGGTGCTCACTCACGCAATGAGCTACAGCACTGGAAGTCAAGCTACAAGCAGGCAGCTGCAGGGGGATTTATGCAAAATGGAGCTGTTTGGCTAAAGGGTACAGCCCCGATTGGCCCTCAGCAGGGCAGTGTGTTTTTCCGTGGCCTCAGGTGGAGCAGTAACGTGCCACAAGTAGAGCTAGGGGTTCAGGGGCTACCTGCACCTCTGCCATCCTTGCCAGAGAGGGCTCCTGCAGGCTCGTTTGCTCCTCTGCCACGTCTAATCGAGGAAGTCTACAGGCTGGTGACTTTACTGATGCCAGAGCTGTAAATAACTGACCTATAGACACTACATTTGTCATCCTGGTATTGTCTACCTTGTAGAGCCTTGTTGTCCTTTTTGACTTACAGGTGGGTGATGTGCTCTAGGTAGAAAAAAATGCAAGTAGTGACCAATGGAAATGGCACTTTGTGTCTATCAGTTGTTACTGGCCGGGGAGGATGGCCCAAACAGTTACCCCAGCGGGCTGCAGAAAGGAGCGGCGTGAAGCAATGCCATGATGGGGCTAGCCAACGGCACCGTGTGTGCGGCTCAGGGGCTAACCCAAAGCAATGCCTCAAGAACTGTTTAAGGTTTCAGCGGCCAAATCCCCTGCGAGGTACAACGTGGGAAGTAACTGTTACATCCAAAGTGAGTGAATTTCAAGAAGCGGCAGGCAGCCTACACGGAACCTCGTGGGAACCGCACAGAGCACCGTCTGAGGTGCCTCCTCAATCCCAACAGACTGCGGAGGTGGCCGTTACCTGGGAAAGCTCGCTGGCTAGCTGGCCGGGGGCATCTTTGGGCAATTATCAATGGCTCACGTTGCCCTGTTACACCTGATTGCTGCGCTATTGATTGCAATCCGTTTGTTGTTCTGTGTTTCGGTTGCGTCTCTGTGGGTATACCTGGTGAAGAGCCTGCCGCCTGGAACGCTTGGTAGCGCAAGTTCATCGCTACTGGACCCCAGTAGTGGGAGCAGGGGGTGTGACAGCACGGCCCTCCCAGCATGCCGAGGGACACGGGGCATCTGCGTTACGACTGCACTCTCAGTCACCTCCGATGTCTGGCCGGGGTTAAGGAGGGGGCTGTGGCAAAAACCTACAAAGTTTGAGTACATCCCAAATGTCTGGCTGGTCCTGAAGCTCTGCATTGGTGAAACAATAAACTAACTTAGTACAATGTGATGAACAAAACCAGTTTTGTAAGAACCAGGATTATCAGGCTCTGATGGTGACTGGTTAATTGTCTGGGCCTTATTAACTTTTACTGTTCGTTTTGTGCTCAGGGGGTGGATACACCCATGAAAGTTTAAGCTATTTGTAAACTAATGATGTATGATTTGAGTGGGAGTACCGTGGCTTCGCCTTGGCCGGGAGCTGAGTTCAGAACGAATTAGCTGGACGCGGTGAGCTGTGGTGAACAAGGCGGTGCAAAGAAGAACAGAGTATTTCCATTGCGTGGGCCGTGGATCAACGGCTGACAGAAAAGCACGTGAGGCTGCTGGAAAGGCATACAGCAGTCTTATGTGGACTGATCTGATTAGGGGCCTGTGCTGGCACCTGGCTATAATCAGTGGCAGAGATCGGTGCGGGAGGAGATGCGGTGACGTGAATGTCTGACGCGGTGTAGGAGCGGAGTGTCCAAGGCACAACCATTACGGGGGGGAGCTGAGCCTGATGCTCACGCTCGGCCGTGCCATCTCCTTAGAGCAGTCATTGGGGACGGTCAGTTGTGTGCGAGAGAAACATTTCCCTGACGCTGCTTATCTCTCAGTCCAGTTAATAAACTGAATGTAGCAGTGTTATGTTCTTTCCCCATTGTAATCTAAATTTCCCAAATTAATCCTTATATTAATTAAAAATGAAAGCCAGAAAATTTAAAACTAGAATTAATTTGTAACTATGGTGCTGATAACCCTACAGCACATTTCTTGTATGATGAGGGTCCCGAGAAAACCATTCTGCGTCTTTTACTCCACATCTACCACGCTGAAGTGACTCAGGATGTGTCCAATAGTTCACCGGTTGTAGATATAGGATTGTCAAGTATTGAGTAAGGAACTTCCATTTTCAATAAAGACCCTAGTTTTTTTTTTTAAGGTCCATAGTAGGTCTCCAGGAATGATCTGGCAAAATTGAAAACCTGAGGCCATAATCTCTACCCTTCACCTGTCTGAATGTGTGGAAGACCAGTCTAGAGGAGAGGTGGATGATCTCTGTGAAAAAACCCCATGAACCAGGGAACATGGAGCCACAACCATGGAAGAACACTTCAGACTTCGACCTTTCACTCTTTGTATCTTGACATCCTCTGAAAAAAAAAAAAGATATATATGTATATCTCTATCTGCCTAGGTGCTGAAGGTTGCGGTGTGATGGGTCAAACACATTGCTTCTGCTTCAGACTACAAAGTAGGTTGCAATGACTTTACCTAACTTTAAAAAAAGCACATTGTAGGCATCTACATCTGAGCTATTCAGGTGGCTTGTGTTTTGTATTGAGATGAAATGAACCACTTCCCAGAAGAGCCTGCCCTTCTCCACCGAAGATGACTACATCGGAGGTAAACACCTACAGCATGGACATTTGGACAGGTCAGTCATATTCTGTTTCTGTAAGTGAAGTGCAATGTAGGAAGAATCTCGACTCTTCAAGATGCTGAATAAAAGCCCACCACATTGGCTTCTGACGTTCAAAACAGAGGCTTTATGCGATGTGAAGATGGTGAATTTTTTTTTGTGGAATGAAATGCCTCGTCACTGCAGGTACAGGACCAATCTTTCTCCTCCCTACTTGTTACTCTTTATGTCCATTGCAATTTAAGTTTTATCTTGTACCTATCCCCCCTTCTATTCATCTGCAGTAATTTGATTTGGTTTCCTTTTTTTTTTTTCCCCCATGTGTAATTCCTGGCTTTGCCAAGTGGACTGCTTAGTACTAAGTTATATCCTTTGTTTGCAGCAGGATAGCTGCAGGTTGTGATCTTAGTATAGCTGGTTGTTTTAAAGAAAAAGTTGATTCCCTTATGTAAGCTTTTTTTCTTTATACTTGATTCCCACAGGATCTTACCTAAGACTTCGGCCAATTCACTGAACACAATTTTTTATCTTGTTTTCTCTCTCCTTTCAGAATCACGAATATTGTCACTTCATGGTTGTTCTCATCTAAACTGCCTTTCAGGCAGAATCAAACCTAGTAAACCCGCCTTTTAGTTGCTTCCTCTACTTCATATACATATTTATTCCAACTATATTCCAAGAACTTACCAAGCAGCCTGTGTCCTGGTGTTTCATCTTTTCAAATAGATACCCACTAGTTAAAATTCTGCACTGTCACAAGTTCAATTGTTTGGATAATTGTTAGTTGTTAAAATAATGATGTGGCATATTTCTTTGCAGGTCTAGCGCAAGCCCTACGCTTTTCAGCCTTTGTCTCTATGCCTGCAACCTCTCCCACCCCCCACATCGCTACTTGTGAATAAGGTAAATTGTACTTCAGAGCTGTCTGTCCTTCCCCAGCTATTCTATAGTGCAGACAGACACATACATTACAGACGTCAGAAGTAGGGTGAGAGGGACCCCATGGTTCCAGTCTGATCAAGGTCCTCTGACATATCTGGATGCCATCTACCGGTAACTTAACTGTGAGAGCAGTTGTTCATGTCCACTGGTAACACACATTTCATCAACTTCAAGACTAGAAAAGGACTTGAACATATCTAACAGAGAAAATCTGAAAAAAAAATCTTAGAGGAAAAAGCCTTTATTTGAAGTTCTGGTTTGCTTTCACTATAGAGGAGCAGAGGACTAGGGACTCAATTAAATGAACATTTTGGGATTCATGACAAAAGGCTGTTTGTCCTAACAGTGGGTGTGATATTTTACTGAAGAGTCTTAATAACTGATAAAAATAATTTAAAATATAGTTGTCTTTTGTGGTTTAAAACGTTGGAAATGGAAATACAATACTTCATATGAATGCTAGTACATTTATCCAGCTTCTTTTAAAAATTTGAGCAGCGCTTTTTGACTTATGTACTTCCATAACCACTAGTTTACCCAATAAAGTTTCCTACTTTTTAAAAGAACCTGCTGAAATAATTATAAGAACCAGCCCTCTTCTCCCCGCCCACCTCATTTGAAAACACATTTCTGAAAATGGAGGCTTACACATTCATTAGACTTTCACTGTATAAAAATGTACAGTGGCTTTATTGACATGTACATTCCATTATGTTTACAGCTGCAAGATATGAGGCACACTCAGTATTGCACTTCATTAAAATTTCAGGCTCAAACATAACCCAGAAGTTTAAATGAAACTGCTGTTGTAATTTAATAATTCTTATACAGGACAAACATTGATACCTTTATATACAGCGTGATACTTGTTACATTTATGCCTTCCTAACACATTTTTTTTTTTTTATAACAGTCTAGGAAATAAATCAGAATATTCCTCTTTCCCATCCCCACTTGTGATGCGTTACAATTGTACAAGATTACAAAAAGTCAGTATACAATAATCAATATTTTTTTTCCTGAAAGCCAGCATCATTCATAGTCCACAGACACACAGATCCTTTAATAGCAATTATTTATTCATAAATGTCCAATGTTTCCTAGCCGATGACTGTAATGGCCACATGCAAACACCTCACAAGTTTTGATGTCTCTGTTCAAAAAATGTCAATATCTCACAGCAAGAATTATGTACATGGTATTTGGCATCCTTCTTGCACTGTAAATTGTTCCTTTTACCTGGGTTATGAAATGGTCCCATCCCCATCCCAGCTGGACTTTATTTTCAGGACACTTGAGGGATGAGGGCACCTGTTTTGCTCTGGTAAAAAAAAATGCCAGTCTAAAAAGTGTGAGCATTTCTGCAAACCCCACAACCCAGAGCAAATTCTTCACCAGTGGGTGGATGGACAACATGAAGTGGACATTCTGTTCCTTCAAGTTGTTTACCTTTGGGACCTATGGTGAATTTAAGGGGGTAAGGGGGAGGGGGGGAGGGAGAAAAGAAAAAAAAGGTAAGATTAATGCTTTCAGATGATGTAAATAAACATACATTTCCTCAAAACCATGTTAAGTGAAGGTAATCCATCTATAATATGAATTTATAAGGCATCAAAAATGAAGGCTTAAGAAACAGTAGCTAGAAAGGTGCTTTCACACAAAGTCAAGCAAGAAGTCTAAAGGCTTAACAGGCCAAGAGAAAAAGTGTCAATTAGATCTAACAAAACATGATCAAGAACCATTATCTCCTTAAAAGAGTTATGTCAAATGTTAAATTGGTATTTGAAGAAAAAAACCCAAATGATCAACCGCCATGTCACTTAAAATAAATCAAATGCAAAGTAACAAGGGCAAAAAGCTTATAGTGAGAATCACTAAAATCAGTTTCATCTCATTAACACTGTGGAAGAAATTTGCACAATCTAAAACCAAAATTGATAAATAGGAACAAGAGTTACACTGCAGTAAACAATAATTCTAATATTTTACCAGAAATGGTTTTTGGTTTTGTTTTGTTCTTTCATGTAACTATCTTAATCAAAAATATCCTCCCCCAGCAAAGTAAATGATACTATTTACTGAGATCAAATCAATGGCACATGAAGTTAGAAACTAAGGCATTGGTTGGGGCAACAGTTTGCACATGACAGGTTCCTAAGTACAGCTACATCATTTAATAGTAGTGTCTCATTTTTTTTCAATATAATTTTAACACATCATTACACATCTGGAGTCTGAATCGGTGTAGGTAAATTGAGATGTCTTTCTGTATCAAAGTATCTGAGAGAGTTGGGGTTGTTGAGCCTGGAGAAGCCTCCAGGGAGACCTTACAGCCGTCTTCTAGTACCTGAAGGGGGCCTAGGGGAAAGCTTGGGAGGGGCTTTTGACAAGGGCATGTAGTGATAGGACAAGGGGGAATGGCTTTAACCTGGAAGAGGGTAGATTTAGATGAGATATTAGGAAGAAATTCTTCACGCTGAGGGCGGTGAGGCACTGGAACAGGCTGCCCAGAGAAGCTGTGGCTGCCCCATCCCTGGAAGTGCTCAAGGCCAGGTTGGACAGGGCTCTGAGCAGCCTGGTCTAGTGGGAGGGGTCCCTGCCCATCCATGGCAGGGGGGCTGGAACTAGATGATCTTCAAGGTCCCTTTGAACCCCAACCGTTTGATGATTCTAGCTAATGTTTAAAGAATCACTGTGATGACATTGCTCATATTACTGCCAGAAAACAAACAAACAAAAATAAAAAGCATACATAGAACAAACCCATTCTAATTTCATTCAAGATACTGGATTTAAAATTTGTATGACTGACCCTGTGGTTTTCCTAAAAATTATCACCAAGAAAACCTAAGAATATCAGTTAGAACGGATTACTTATCTCAGAATTCAGTGTGGTAAATTTGCTTTGTAAAAATACTACCTGCAGGACAGTGTGGAAGTTCTTCTTTAGGGATGCTTGTCATTCTTTGGAAATCATCATGGCAAGCATTGCAAAAATGCGTTGTCCCAAAACAGAAAAAAACAGCAACTGAACAGCAGTAGCGGCATTTGTACTCTAAGAAATCTGTACCGTGTTTGGGACACATCTAAATAAAAGAAAACAAACACCAACAGATGAAGTACCCATGCTGTAACAATCCGAACAGCACATTTTTATGCTCTGTAGTACATATTAGTATTATACAATACATACGATTACAAATGACTGAATTATTGTACAGTTCAGGTACTCGGAGCTTCAGAATGAAATTAAAATATGAATACAAGTTCTTTACTTACCTGAGCCCTTGAAACATCAGAGCATGCACCACAAATAAGTTCTCTTGGATCATAGTCATCTCCTTGTCCAGCCTCAGCATCACAACGAGCTTCGCCACCAAAATATGCCTTAATTTTATGTAGAAAGGATTGGTTTAATACAAGAGACAACTATTATTTTAACAAATTCAATTTGTAAGGGGAAAATGATGCATAACAGCCGTTACAGTAGTCTCCACTATTCTGATATCTTTTGACTCTGTCTCTAGATACACGTTTTTGGAGTTATCCCAAACATCTTGGGAGATGTTATCCCAGCATCTCTCAATTTGGGGATAAACAAGACCCAAAAATTGTGCAATGTACTCTAGTCCATGCAAGTGACTGCAAGGCTTTTCAAACAGGATTTGGATGCGCTATGAAGCGTATGTAAGAAAGACAGGACTGAGGCTGAAGGTAGCAGAGAAACGCTCTACCAGGAGGGCTTTTTAATAGCTGAAAGGACTATCAGTTTTTATGCTCATGTGGGATCCCTTATAATTAGAATTTTGCTATTTTCTACAAAAATAAATAATTCTACTTTCTCATCTTATTCTACCAGGACACACTGGGCACAAAAATGCACCAGCTCTGATGCATTCCCTCATCTACTGATGTGTTTTCACATGGAGTAAGACTGCCAGCTCTGATGAATTCCCTCATCTACTGATGTGTTTTCACATGGAGTGGTGAGCTGAGGCAACAAGTAACTTCCTTCATTGCCATCTTATTAACTAATTAGACAATGCACAGAGTTCTTGCTCTCAGCAGTTCTCGCCTTTTTGCAGTGACTGTAAAAGGACAGGGAAAGCGGTCTCAAGGCAACTGTGAGGAAGGAAAAATTGAAGCAGCCCACTTTCCCCCAAACTCCACAGACTAAAAAGAAAAGGGAGAGTCCTATGGAATGTATGCCAAGGAACTGGGTGGTAGTTCGAGGTGAACAGGTGCTGGAGGAAGGAAAGAAGTTAGAAGTTCGCTGAATGTTGCTGTTCAGACATACAAGACACTGTACAAAAGGGGAACAACAAGGTACGAGGAAAGAAAAAGGACGGCAATAAGAAAAACATTGAAATATTGAGTATTAAATACTGGAAAGAAAGTGTAATGAAGAACAGGGACAGGACTAAAAATTTCTTTTATTACTTTCTCCAGTTATTTTTGTAAGGGAGGCAAAAAGGCAGTAGGCAAATCGCTAAAGGATGAGGAGTCAAAATTGATTAACTGTGGAGGCAGGAACAAAAGTGAACTGAGAAACTATACTAATGAGCTAGAGGGATTCATTACTGCTCTTCTCTAGCTATGGAAGTTAAGCCTTTCTCCTTGTATCTCCAAATTGTGCACTTCCATTTAACAAAAAAAAAAAAAAAAATTATTGGGGTTTCTTTTGAAAATCTTATCATGAAATTGCCTTATTTCATTCATTCCAAAAGGAAAACGATGCGATCAAGAGGAACACTAAAATCGGTTTCAGATTAAAGAAGCCATGGGAGGAGTTCAGTGATTATCCAAGATTTCTCTAACCATAAATAATGATAATGAGTGTTTGACTCCTCTCTGCTGGTGGGGAAACCAGGGGCTATTTGTGTGTGATTTTTGTCTTCTGGATAAATTTCATATTCTCTGCCTGAAGAAAACTGTAGATATTTGACCCAGAGTCCGTCAGGCTAGACCACACATTTCCTTTTTTATTCTTCTAACACTTCTGGCCGTCATCTCCACAGCCGCTGCACTTCAAAGGCACTCAAGATGCCAAGATCTGAATTTTGGCATAATTGGTTAAAGATGGCAGTTTCCTTATCCCCAACCTGAATGACTGCACTATTGCTTCTGGTGTCACGAATCATCATTACAGAAGACTCTTCCCATCTTTTGAGACTACCACTGGAGAAAACCACACTAACAGGCTTGCGGTAGGGGTCATTTTTCTGCCCCAAACTCGCTGTTTACTGCAGTTCCAATCAACTCCAGCTTGGGAAAAAGTAATATTGAAGTGGAATTTTGATGAGGAACTCTCCATATCAGAGTTAGAATGAAACCTATGTTTATACTATTTTTAATGTTCACGTAAAGTATGAGTCAGAAACAGGACAACATGGTTGGTGTTCTAAAAGTATCACCTGCACATTCTTCTAAGGCGGCTGTCACCTCAATAGGCTTTTGGTTTCTGAGCTGCTGTGTATAGACTTTTGAACTTTCTAAGATAAGACACTATGTACACCAACACCGTTTTTTAATTATAATTTAACAATTTCTTTTCCTGCTTCCCTACTCTATACACAAGGTATTAAATATATGTTCCATTCTTTAAGAAATTACTATAGAAACTATAGCATATATTTAATTTGAGAAAGTACTAATCGTCATACCTTTTTGCACTTGTAGCAAACATAATAAGCGTATCTGTTCATAGCATAGCCAGCTGGGTCGTTATAAAATCTAACACCTGGCGTTGTGATGGCCTCACTCTTGTGCAACCCTTCGTACTCCAATCTCATTAGCGCTTTTCTCCTTACATCTTCATAGAGTTCTTTGATTGGATCAAGCAAATCCTTTAATACTGTATGATTGATTTTGTTCTGAAATAAAAAACCGATTAAAATACCTTGCACCTTTATTACAACAGCTGTGATAATTTGCATTGTAGTCAAACACAAATAGCGTAATGGATGTCATAAAAACCTAAGAGCTCAGGCAATGGAAATTTAAAAAAATGGCTGACATAGTATGTACTTTATTTGCTGCAAAAATAATATCCAGGAATACTTTTATATAGCCTTTTGTTATATGAAATCATTAGCCCTTACAACAGACTGTAACAACCACAGAGGGATGGGTAAAGGGTAGGTGAAATATTTACTATGGCACAGGAATATTCTGATTGTATGTTTGCTTTAATTTGGGTCCTTTTCACTTACTGCTCAGCAATTAAGAATGATGACTGACAGTTCTCCGTGCCAGGTCTTTATCATTTAATAGGCACAAGCTATTGCCGTAAATTGCTGAAGTACAGCACGAAGGAAGAAACACAGCATGCAGAAATGGCTGACCGTTCACAAGTTTCATACTCCTAGGGGGTTAAGGTGCAATCCTCCCCAGCAGCTGTCATATGCTTTTGCTTACAGCAATTATGATGTTTGTAAAGTAGAAGAGGGATTTTTAGTAATTTAAGCTGAATTAAGTACCTATGTTCTTCAGCTCTGCCCTCCTCACACTGAAAAGCAAAGCAGCTTTAAAAAGGGTTAGTAAAACAGAGAAGCTAAGTTTCCTGGTTCAGATAATTTGCATTAAGATTACTTCTTCCTCTCCTCCTGCTGCCCCAAATATTGGGAACTTACAAGCTGATGG
The DNA here is from genome assembly GCA_000699545.1 of Podiceps cristatus. Classification (NCBI taxonomy): domain Eukaryota; kingdom Metazoa; phylum Chordata; class Aves; order Podicipediformes; family Podicipedidae; genus Podiceps; species Podiceps cristatus. The sequence continues at coordinate 13,869 of KL260337.1, forward strand.
TGCTAAAAATAAAACAGCATTAAGATTACGTCTGCTTTATGCTTTCTTCTTAAGAGAACCCTTTACTTCAGGGAACACTAAGGGAAGGTAAAAGAAGGGTCAATGATACCTTTCCTTGACTGACGTGAGAAATTAAGGAAACAAGTGATGTATAACTAATTTATGTTGTAACAAGCAATAGAGAATTTTTTTTTAAAAAAAAAGTTAAACCAAGCCAGTATTAGATAACTTGTTTGACCTAATCAGTAAACACATAGCTCATTTACCTTGCAAATGGGACAGGACATAAACCCAAAAGTTATCCTTGGCCCAAGCCATCTGTTTTCTAGTACTCGCTGGCAGCATTGCAAATGGAAAACGTGGCTGCAGTCCAGCTTTAGAGAAGAATACATATAAGTTAACACTGAAGTTACAGTAACCACTAAACCAGAAGTAGTTATTTGGTTTTAAAATATGAAATGATCATTAAAATCATAACCTTTCCATTCTGAAAACACCAGTGGACATATGGAAATATATATGAAGTGTATCCACTACTTACATCGGTTGTTCTTTATAAAATACCATAGATTTTGAATAAAGTAAACACAAGGAACTAAATTGATACAATCTGCTTTCTTGAAATAGCAGTAATGCCAGACAAAGGGAAAGCTTTTTAAGAAACTTAAATATTGTTATGGTGTCTGTTTTGAATGTTTTAAGAGTACAAGTTGAAGGACTTTGTATTTTAACTTCTTACACACTTAACATTACAACCATAATATTAATCTCTTAAAGAGGGAAAAAGAAGATAAACCTGGATAGCTGGTGCTGCTGAAAGTGCTTCAGTAAAGCAGATCATGCACATGTCATCAGCATCTTGTTTAAGAGTTGTAGCATTCTTATCACAACCATGCAAGCACGGCAAACAGTGCTCCTCGTTCTTAACGCCTCCACATGGATGACCACAGGGGTGGGTCTTGCTGCAGGCAATTTTAGCATACTCCTATTAAAAGTAAATAATTAATGTTTTTTTTTTTTTCTCCTCCACTGAACTGTTTGGTATAGTGTTGCTTTTCGAAGGGTTGCTGGTTCGTGCAATAAACTAAGATGAAAGAATCATGATTCATGTCATCTGCTGCTATGGCAGGTACTTGGGGAAAACTGCACATTTGGCGTACTTGAAGTAAAACTGATACCTTCATTTACTTATGTTACTCCTGAATAGCAATGGCATAATGAAATAATAATTTTTAAATTTTAATATTTAATTTTAATAGAAAGAGAAATATTATTTAATCCATATTTTGTATGTTAAGTGCCTCTGGCTTGCCCTTTATTAACAGCCTTGAAGATATCTGCAGATTTTGGTTTTTCAGGAAAGGTATGAAGTAATCCACTCTTAAGAACACATTATGAGCTAATCATTAGCCAGCATAAAGCACTTTTATATGAAAATGGTATTTTAAGCACCTCTAATTCCTATCTGTAGTAAGCAGAAAACTTAGAAAAGTTGCCCAGAAGCTAACAACAAATTGAACTGAATTAATATAACAGTAACATAATATATTCAATAGACTGAGAGAGAAAATAGGAAGACAAATCTGCCACACAAACAAATAAATAGGGTGGGATAAGAAACGGGTTAGGATTTGGCCCTCTGCCAACTGTACTTGCATTGAAGGGCACAAAAACACTCGGGACACACGGATACGGTTGACAAACCTGGCCAAGTCTTAAATGTCCTATGCTCAAATAATAAACAGGCTGTTACGCAAACTACTTCTATCAAGCTTTCCCATACATTAGACTTTATGCTGACAGTGTATATTTTACTTTATACTTGGAATGCTGTTGTGAAAACCTGAGATACTTTCAAAGATAATAATGAAACTACTCAGTATTTTGGTTGACTATTGGTGTTTGTAGCCTGTAATTAAACTAAGGGTTTACAAACTCGGAAGTATTTGAATTACAATATAATATTCAATATTCAAAACTTTTCGTACGAGAGGTCTGATTTAAAATGGACCACAGGGATGAACAAGGTTTGCTCAAGAAATCGATGTGATCCTGCAGTTTCTTCTATTTATGTAATTCACGATGATTGGTATTTGCTAATACACACCTGGCAATCTGTATCAGAACAAACGCTTCCCACTGCTGATAATTCTGTTCCACTCCTACAACCGCAGAAACGACATGCTTCAGAACTGCTGGTGGTCGGTTTGCCTGGGTCCACAAAAGTAAACAAAACTGAAATATGTTGTAATGGAACATAGTAATAGACTGATATTCTAACAGACATCTGAACAACAGTCACAGAAAACAACCAAAAAACCAGCAGTTTTTACGCAGTTAAACTATTTTATTTTTATTAACAATTAACAGCATTGCCCTAAAGAAGGTGAAAACCCCAACTGGTGGGGTTTTTTTGGATAAATGTTCACGTGAAAGGTAAATATAATCAAGATACAGAGCAAGTAATGACAGTTGTTTTACCTGTCTGTTCTCTAAACTCCACCATAGCCTTCATAGTTTTGGAATCTGCTAATGCCATCAGCCAGAAAAGTTTGGTTCTACCACAACCCTCGTGGAGATCAACTTTGATAGCTTCTTCTTCTTCTTTAAATACCTGTCAAGTTAACCAAACAGATAATAAATAGCAACTCTGTTATTTTTGTCACTGTCTCTTTGGATTTTCAACAGATGCTTTATAGATTCTGCAGAGCTTGTCTACTACAAGCTATTTTTCTTTTATGCATTCCGTAATTTGTACATATTGCGGAAAGGATAAACACTTTGTATTTTTAAAAGTAAAAATATTATAAAATTAACAGTTGAGCTAACGTGGCTGGGAAACAATAATGCAGAAATCCTAAGAAGAGAGCTTCACAACATTTTTTCTAATTTAAAAAATATGGAGCTTGGACTTCATAACTGCTATTGAACTCATCCGGTAGACAACAGTATATTAAAAGCACAAGATAACATTAGAAATATCTTCACACAAACCTCTTAGCAGTTTATCAAATAAACATTGATAGTTATGGTCTTAATAATATGTACTATGTAATAGATATTGTATAAGAGTGTAATATTAATATTTTTGACTTTCGCATAAATACATAGTGGATACGTTTGGCTACAATGAGGAAAATTTAAAATTTTTGCAAAATCGAAAAACTGCATGAGATCCTTAGTGGACTTTATGCAGTCTCTTCTTTTTCTTCTTTCCTAAGTTTTGAAGGTAGTTCTGTTTTCATTCATTTCGCCTGCAATGCAATAAAAGTTAGAATTTTCCTGGGTATGGATGTATAAACTAAATTCAAACTTGGTTTTAATTCATATTACAGTCAGAAGAAAAACCCCTAGTTGTTTCATAAAGAGTTCGCTTAAGCAGGTTGTGGTAACTTACACGTCGTCCTTTCTTGGAGGGAGAGAAAATTCATTAAAAGGTATGTACGACAGAAGTTGCACAAAGAACAGGAAGCTAACAGAAAACAGGAGACAGGGAACATGACAGTATTTAAAGTTTAAGTTGAGGGGCTTGACGTGAGAGATGTAAAGGTAAAGGTGGTGAATAAAGAGTAAAAGTTCAAACATGCTTTCAGAAGTAAATAGGAAAATCTGATAAGCAGCTATTTTGGACAGATAAAGGAGAGATGTGAGGACTTCTATGAGATAAGAACTTACTTTTTAATCAACTGTAATCTGTACAGGCTATATAGGAGAAATCAGAAAAATAAATGAGACTAGACCGTGCTGTGCCATGACAGAAGAGTAGACATATAAAATCATCATCTTAGGATGACACAACGGGAAAACTTCAAAGTGTATTGCGAAGATTCAGGCTAAGAAATAGAAAATAACATAGCCACGCGGAATAGGGCAAGCCTATGCTGAAAATGCCGAGGCATCAAGAAGAATATCTGTAGAGTGAAACTGGGTGCCAGCAATCTCAAGTTCGCATCAATGCGTGCTCGACTAGCTGATCCCTTGCACTGAATGACCATTCGCAGTGTGTGCCCCTGCATCTTTTTTTTTTTTTTTTTTTTTTTTTTTTTCTAATTTCACCTGAAAGGAATCCAGTTTGTGCACTCCAAGGCTGCTCTACATCCCAAGTCAAAGCACGGTAAGGAGATAATGCCCATTCCTGACCCTAACTAAAAAGGGAATGTAGATGCACTCTAGGAGAGGGATAAAAGGAATGATTTCCATTGAATTAACTTTATTAATGAGGTTTATTATTTTAGCCTTTGTACAAATATAAGTAGTCAAAGGGAAAAGGGAAAATAAAGGGCCACAAAAGAGAAATAGTGTCAAGAAAGAGGTAGTTTCAGAAGTAAAGGCATCTTCAACATTAATTTCAATGAGAAAAAGAAATATTTGAAGGAGAATGTAGTTTCAGGTTTAGATACAGAGAGGATAAAAGAATAACACAAAACCCCAGTAATTAGCAGAGTACACAGCAATTTGTAAAAAGTCATCTAGGTAAGTCAAAGAGGAAAGACATTTCAATCCTAAAAACAAACCGAAAATAAATCAAGAAATTTTCAAGCTTGTGGATGTGAAAAGACAGTGAGAGCTGGAGGAATACTGAAAAATAAGAGAAGACTGACATAAGGGAACCAGGAAGAATATTTACTGTCAAGTGGTCTTCCTGGATAATAAAAAAATGTATATACATTAAAAATGAAGGGGTTGACAAGCACTGACTCATATGATAGAAGTAGTAAAGGAGATATAATTTAACCAGAATAAAGAACCAATGTATGCTTAAAAAAGTCTATACAGTTCCTAGATTCTCCTAAAAAATGTTCCTAAACAATGTTAGAACAAGAGAGCAGAAAGCTGATGTAGCCTAAGAGTTAAATTAGGGACTGCTACATGATTTTCCAATCTTCTTCAAAAGATAAAGGACAAGAGAATTTAACTGAAAAGAATTAAATGGAAACTTATATATCCTATCTAAAACATAAAAGAAAGGACTATTTTCAGATTTGGTTCTTGCTACTGCCTTTTTCTTACATATTAATTCAGGAAAGGGCACACATGATGTCATGTATACTCTACCTGTCTCTGATGAGTTTTTGTTCGCCGATGGAGATGAAGGAATCGGTCGCAATCTGTACACAGATTCCCACAGACATTACATAAAATGATTGCGGCAGTTTCACCATCATCATGATTATCACACATTGGCTGCAAAAAAAAAAAGGAAAAAAATAATAATAAAAAAGAAATAATGACTTCTTTATTAAATCCCTCATTTCCTTTCAGCATCTGTTTTTATTCTTCCCCCCCCCCCCCCCCCCCAATTAATAAGGGGGGATAAAGAGCTTGTTTAGGCTACTGATTTTATCTTTAGAATAATCAGAATCTAAACAATTACTCCCAGACGCAAAAAGCCCCAATCTACTACATCAGTTCTTCTGATATTCTTCATATTTTGCATGATGTAGCAACAATAAATTTTTTTCAACAATACAGTTGAAACATCATTTTCAACTAGTCCAAGAAAAGATTTATGTGGTAAAAATGGGTTATGGGCATGTTAACAGAAAAGTTCAGAGATGTGAGTACTCAGGTCAGTCAACATGCACGGAATTTACCCTTAATTACTTTGATATAGTATGTTTGATCAAACATCTAATCGAAGCTGTAGGCCATCTATATCTCAGAGAGAAGACAGTCAAAGTAATAAATTTCAAAATCCATCATAAAATTAAGTTGCTCTACTGATTTAATTTTTTAATTCAACACAATTCTGGTTTGCAGTTCAAAATCGTTGTACACACAGAATTTAATGTCTGACTTTGATTATTCATAGGCATACGTCTGAGAACAACTTTCCATCGTACTCCTAGAACACGTGGTTTCCATGATATTGCTCATGCAACTTAGAAAAGAATCCTTTCAACAGCAGACCTAGTAGCAGAGGACACAGTTCACCTCAGAATTTTAATATCCTGATATAAAATAGGACTTGGGAATTTCAGGCTGGGTTCAG
>KL260337.1:19891-64941 GCA_000699545.1 Podiceps cristatus
GTATCTCTGCTTGACTAGGTCTTGGCTGCTCCTCTGACATTTCAAAGCTTTATGAAGTGCCTTGACTTTCTTAATCACCTCAGAAACCTTTGTGTCTGCTTCCTTCTCAGCAGAATTTTAGTCCTTGCTGCTGCTGCAGCTCTGCCTATTTTATTGCTACCTACACTAAACTACTTTGGAGGGTTCTTTGCTCTAAGCATCCTCAGGGGCTAGCTGGAAAGCACAGTCTTCCCTTGCCTCCCACAGGCATCCACCTAAGAAAGTTATAGGGAGACCAGCTTCATTACTTTGCACTTTCCAGATTCATATTAAAAAAAAAAAATCCATAAGGTTTTTGTGATACTGAAAAATATAGACAGAAACTCGATTAATCCATCATATTCCATATTAAATGTGTAAATCTTCTGGGTAAGTGGCAGCTTTACTAAATTCAGTGAGAAAGAGTTTCTTTCTCTTTGGGCTAATCACTCTCTATGGAGATGGTGAGGAGGAAGCTAAATTACAAAGAAGTAGTTATGGAGGAATAGAAAAGAATTGACTTTATTATGTGACAGAGATCCGGTTAGAAAGACAAAAGTTCTGATAGAGGGTGTTCGATTAACTGAGTCAATCTGCTCTCAAAAACCCATCCTACAGGTGTTAGGAAGGCTTTGCTCCACCCTGAACACCAGCATATTTGCTATGTTATTGTTTTAAGTGGGAATTTTTGTTTTCTGAGCAGTGCTTGTCTAGAACACAAATACTTCAAATGTGTATGCACAATTTCCATGGGGGACAAAAGGGAGGAATAACATTAGGCAAAGTCTACCTTTCCCTGTCATTATTCTAAATTCTTTTACTATTGAATAAATCAAAATAAACACAAAAACATACGATTTCCAGTCTCACCATCTGTTTTTGTTGTCCGTCCTTTCCCATCCATCTTCCTGAGGACAGTCTATCAACATGATCCTGATCAAGTACACATAGGGATGCTAAGGCCAGCCACAGCTATTGAAAGGCAAGGTAGAATTAAATGTTTTAGAATTACTTAAAAAAAAAAAAAATCCAAAATACTAAAAATATAAACTTTGGGAGATAAGATTGTCACTGTTACCTGCAAACTGTATCATTGTTAGCTGAACCCTGCCAATACAATGCAATTTTTTTCTTTTGGAAAAGAAGTCCAGCACTCAATAAAACTTACTGAACTTTTGGGAGCTACCTTGTTTCTTTCAGTATGTCACTTTAGGGTCATAAATACAGTAGCTAGCACATAACAGAAAAACAGTGAAGAAAGATGAACTAGAGTCTATTAGAGAGAAATATGGCAAATATAGACTTGCGTATCACTCCCAAACATGGCAGGCTTTGGGGGAGACGAAGAAATTCAAGGACACAGACTAATAAAAAAAACCCCAAAACAACAGAACAAAGTGATTGGTTTCCTTATGTTCTCTCCTCACTGCACGGGACATTTGAGATTACCTATAAAAGGGTTCTGAGCTAACTATTCTTCAGACAAAGCTTTTCTCTCGTCCTCTCCACTGACTGCAGTGAAATCCTAAAGAGATGAGCTACATGAGGATAATTTGTCTACAGGCCCGCAACACAAATCAGAATCCCCTGGACAGCTGCATTTTGCAAGAGTTTTTGATCAAAGGTTTGATTTGAACAAAATGGCTTTAATTGAAAAACTCTACTGGACGCCCCCGCAAAACGCACAGATCCATGACAGAAGGAAGTTCATCCAGGAGCAGAGGCGGGCTGGCGTGCAGGGCTCCTCTAAGACCTGATCAAACTAAGAGAGTGACAGTGGGAGCTGGTGGTGCTCTGAGAGCAGAGCTTCCAAAGAGCAGAGAATATACGAGTAAGGGGATGAAGAGGACAACTGGCACAGCCTTTTAAGATGGAAAACAGCATAAGCGTCAAATGCTTTTAACCATTGCAAACCTCCTCTTTTACATGTAATTATTATGCTTGAGAAGCCAAAATCTGTACTCCCAAAGATGGTAGGAATGCCATAATTTAAAAGTACGCTTTTCATGGTGTTTCAGTCATTAAAGTTAAGTTATTCTCAGTTTCTAGAAAAGATTGATGGAAGAAGTAGACAAAAACCCCAACAAAACCAAACCAACCAACAGAAAAACTCCACAAAAACCCACAAACACCCCCCCTCCCAAACACCCCCAACCAAACAGAACACCTCAGGTAAATAATAAAGGTCTCAGCAAATGATTTTTTCATTTTGAGGCTAAAACACAGGTGAAGCTTTGCTTCATTGTCCTAGAAAATGTTTGTTAGTGTTTTCATAATAGCCTTGAGATGTGGCAGCCAATGACCTAGAAATCAAATCACTTAATCGTGTAGAAAGCTGGAAAAAGACAGCAGATACATATTGTAAAATTTTCCAGGCAGATGATCTCATAAATTTAGTAAAAGGCAAGTATCACAAACTTAAAGCAGAATTACTTCAAGGATAAAAAATCTAAATGTATAAGCATAACACTTATTCTTCATTATTTGGGAGGTTCCCCAGACGCCTATTTAATCACAATTCAGTTTTTGCTGGTGTATTTCTGTCACAAAGAAGAAAACCCAATCTGCTGTACACAGAGAAAGCAAGACTTTTCTTAGGACACAGTGATTGCCTTAGTTAGGATACCTGTCTGTTAAGCACACAGTTGGATTTGGAGAATGTAAGCCGTATACCATATGCATTGCTTCCTGAAACAACCCTGTATAAGGAAGCTTTTTTCTGAAATATAGGAAGACTCTTGGATGGGCTCCTACTGAATGTTTACAATGAAGTAATGTTTAGTAAAGCCTTACTCTGGTTGTTGCAATGCACCTCACTGGTGATCGGTATTCTTCTTCCATTTTGGTCAGAGCTATGATGGTTTCAGCAATAGCATTCTTTGTCACACGGGACCAAGCTTCTGACAGATGACCCTGTTAAAGAGGAAACTCAATTTGTTACAGCTTTTATTAATATTAAGAACAACTAAAACGGTAATTAGAGGTGCTACAAGCAGTATCAATTTAGGATTTCAAGTCAGAAAAAAGAGGAAGTCAGGGATGACTGACAAGTGTTTTACCAGATCTGTCTGATATGAAAAACTAGCCCTCAAATACTCAGGTGACTTGACAGAGGTAGTATCTGAGCAACTACTAGAATAACTAGTTTGGAACAGGTAGAGGGGATATGATTTGAAGAATGAAAGGGCATATTCCTAAAGCCCCCCGGAGAAAGAAAGATGCAGAGCTGGAGCACAAGTAAGTGACAGTGAACAACACACAGAAGAAAGTGGTTTTCCTAGAGAAATCAGCTTCACTCGTCTAGCTCAGCCTTCCTGAATACCCTCCAGAGTTTCTATATTTGAAAGAAATACACACAGGAGACATCAGAACTATAGCATACTTACCAAACCAACCTTAAAGGTTCTGAGCTTATGGCACTGACTCGTACCCAATTCAGAGACTGCTGAATCCTTAAGTTCTTAAAGTAATCTCTAAATTTCTAAACCTCATGCTAAAGGTGACAGAAATGTTTGAGACTCACTGGACTCTAAAAAGGAAGCTACAGTGACTAATGCAGCTGTAGAGGCCTACACATGGCAAATGTTGAAAAAGTGAAATGAATCCCACTTGTAACTCTTACGTAGTGGCTAATAAGACTGATATCATTCTACTGCTAATTAGCAGCTCTAAAAGTCTCAAAGAAAGGTTTTAAAACTAGAACCCCTCTATTGGGTAACAGGGCTGAACCCCTGAACATATTTTCAGCATGCCTAAACCACACAGGTCCCTTACAAAACATAATCAAGAAATATTAGTACTCCCACCCTTGAATGGACCCAGTCAGGTCTCATTCATCTAGAATGAAAGGGAATAAAGTTCAGATCTCATCTTCATACAAGAGGAGTAAAGGGTCCTAACTGTCTGGCTACTTTAGAGTAAACTCAGTCCCAATCATCCCTTTAGGAGCTGCTGCACTTTAAGTAATTCAGAATCTACTGAAAGAGAAATTTATATCCACATCTGAGAGGACTACACTTTATCTGACTGACTTGATCCCTTTCTTTTTTTTCTTTTTTTTTTTTTTTTTGGTAAAAAATAATTACATATTCATTCCAATATACCATCCATATTGCATTCATTCTCTTAAAAGAGAATTCAAGACCCACACCAGGATAAGCAACAGCCAGCACGACTGGAAAACCATCAGGTATGTGGGAGATGGAGCCTAGCATTCTCTGGATACGCATGCAAGTTGCCACATCTGACTCCACAGCTTTAAGAACTTTCCTACTAACTTCTGCAATGGTTTTGGAGAACTAGATGTTAGCAAATGCAAGTTTCATGGGTGAAGGTCTTGAGTGGCTAGAGGAGCTGTTTAGACAAAAATACAAGTCAGCCAGCCATTTTCTATTTCTACTAATCGTTTTCTTTTATTCCTGGCAAAGGGCTGGGCTCAGCTCAGCTTTGATCAGCTGTTCACTAAGGGACAGGCTCTCCCATCATCATGGGAGCCAGAATCCCATAAAACAACGACCACGGAGTTTGCTTCAAACGACTTGCTCAATACTATTTAAAAATGCTGCAGAAGAGAATCCACTATTTTCCTGATGTTTTCCCACTTACCTAAAGCATACCTACCAAAAATGGCTACAAATGATACTGGCAACAACCCTTAAAAAAAAAAATCTTGAACAAATTATGTCCCCCACCCCCCCAATTAATTTCCAATATATGCAGCATTTCATACGCAGTGGGGTGCCTGAGAAAAACATATGGGCATATACATACAGGGGCCACCATGTTAATCCTGGCATTTAATATTTTCTGAGTACTTGCAACTGCTATTGGGTTTTGGGTTTGTTTTTTGTTTTTTCTTTTTTTTTTTTTTTCTTTTGTCCTAGCTTTTATATGCAATTTGCTACAGTAATAAAGTAAGCAGAAACAAAAATCAATCATCTGGACTCACAGTGCTACCTACAACAAACTTTTTCCCTCCAGCCACTGGAGCAACTGAAGCAGAGACCAAGTGGTCATTTTATGCATGGACCAGGACAGCTGAGGGATGAGACACACTTTAATTGTAACTTTTAACTAAAGATGGATTGTGAGATTATGAAATCTTGTGGTCAGAATCAGCAGTAGAAATTGCAGAGAATTCCCATACAGCTTCAGCAACTTTGAGAAGGGATCTCCTTAATTTAAGCACAGTGAATGATTTAGAAAATAACACTCCAGAGCTGAACATACTGAAACACAGCTTTCAAAGGGTAATCACGGAGGAAAATCTGGTTCATTGAGACCATTTGAAATAGGTACAGAATTAAGAAAAACAAAACCAACCCCCAACTAAACTCCTTTCCTGTAACCATATATGAAAACCTATTTTCTTTTCCTAATACTGTTTCCAGGAAATAGCTGAATCACTGTTCATAAAATTCTTCTGCCAGAAAACTTGCCTGAAGCAGATACAACTATGGAAAATTTCAGCCCAGATGGTTAAAGTAATAAACAACTATAAATGTAGATTTCAGTAAGACTGAAAGTAGTCAATCTTAACATGCAGTCTTAACCAGAAACTCCATCTACATAGTTATGTGAAAACAACACTATTATCTTACTCCACAGACACTTACTACTTCTAAATTGAAGTTCTGAATGCTCAAGACTAAAAAATTAGGCTTCTAAGTTAATAATGCAGAAAATGACACACAATTATTGTTTACTACTTAAATTTCTGGTACAAGGGACTTATTTAAAAGCTCATTTCAAAACTGGATCTCTGTTTAGGAGCAACAGAGCTCAGTTCCTACTGCACCTGGCCCTGGATTCTACCCAGAAGACTGTAACTTTTTCTTCTTGAGACCCACTCACATGTAACAGCTCAACCCAATACTAACTGTCATAGAAAACTAATGAAAAAATGTACTCTTCATTATTAGAAATAATATCCTCCACACATTTAAAGAAAGAAACTTACTGCTGCCATGTCTTTAATGAGTTTAATAATGATTTCTGAAATCTGTGTAGGTGTTGAACCCTTCATCCACCAATGGCTTTCACCTCGCCGAATATAGCTGCAAAGGACATATGGTAATACATCAAATAAATTCAAGTTATTAGTAACTATTTGTCAAAATCCACCACAAAGAAATAGTGCACGTATTCAGCAGATGGTATTTTTTTTTTTTAAATCAAACACTAATAACTCATGACTCATACCGTCAAAGTATTATACAATTTTTTCTGTTTATACAATCAAGATTATAAAAGACAACATAACTGACTTCAAAGAATGCAATTTTTTGTGCCTTTAGCTTGAGAATATATACATAATCTTAAACAAACCTGGAATTGAAGATCATTGGAAGTGTGACTGTAGTAACTCCTTTGCCTGCGGTAGTGCCAGCTGTCCCTGTTATAGTAGTTCCTTTGGCTTTTAGCTGTACAGTGAGAGCTTTGGCAATGCACCCTAAAAACATGTCTAAGATACCCAGTTTATTCCAATCTCCTTTTTCTGTTGAGTGAATGATATCACTTATGTCTGCTGGTGGAAGAGACTTCACTCCTATAATACTTGCCAGGCGACTAGGGGTTACCTCAGGCAAAACACGTCTTAGTAATGATGTTACCTGGAGAAAAAAAATCAGAACACCACAATTCTTACCAAGACAGCTAGAGTTTTCAAGCAAAATCAAATAAAGTCTTTTTTCTTCTTTACAAGTTATTTCAGTAAGAAGGAGCGAATCTACTTTCTATAATTAAATCACACTTGTATGAAATTCTGTAAGGTTTCTGACTTGTTTTGAAGTGCTTATTACTATACTCAGTGAGACAAGACGAGCCCAGAACCAATCTCACTCAAGCAATGCTTAGTCTTCATATAATAATAAAAATATGCTTGGTTACTGGACTTACAACAGCAGTGATACAGAGTTTATGCAACTCTGATTTGCTTGCAAGTTATAGACAGGTTACTCACTTTGCATACAATGTTTAGATATGTTATCTTCAGATATAATCTTTAGATGTCAGAAACTGTGGTAGAACAGTTAGAGACACGTTAGACTACTGAAAACAAAGTACTTGCCTTGAGGCACTGAGAATCATGACACTGTTTCCCCCTCCTCTAGTTTTTCTTGTGATATTATAACTGAGTTTTTTTGAAAAGGAAATCTGTGTCAATTGCTCTGGATCTAACAGGACCTGTTGAAATTATATGCTTCGACCTCACCAGCTGGTGGAACTGACATTGAAATTGGCTGTATCAGGCAATGAAAACTTATGAAGTTAACATTTCATATCTAATTTCTCAAGCCTTCTATGTTCTCCTGAAAAACTGTTTACATTTTAAGAAGAAAACCCAGTATTTTGCATATCCGCAATGTATCAGAATTACTAAGCAGGGCAGTATCTGCCTCCAGGCAAGTTGAGATGTGACACTGTAACAGTTCAGAAAACTGGAAAAAGAAAAGTAGAGCGTATGAGATATAAAACCTTTTGAAACAGGAACTAAAAATTCACCCAGAGAAGGTATACCAGCTAGCAACAACAATCTAGTGCATTAACTGTACTGTGGCAAATATTTTATATGTCTATATATTCATGATGCTTTATGTGCATATAAATACACACATACTCGGACAGACAACATTCAAGTTCAGAAAGAAACAGATATTAAAGCTCTACCTAAGGATACCAAGAGTAGAAAGGAATTGTCTAGTTCCACACTACTAGACTCATGGCATGAGTGTAAGAGAAAGATGCTAAAGACTCATGCCGGATCAAGAACACACGCTGCTAATTAAGAACCTCTTATCTTATCTATACAGGCTATAAGGGTATTATAAATGCATAATATAAAATGCCCAAACACTGGATTTTTAGGTCTTCTCCATTTGACAGACATTTCAACCATGCTCAACTTATTCAAGGTCTGATCTCAACCATTGAAGCCTCTGCTTCATCTGTTATGACGTTTTAGCAAGACAGTCATTAATTTTCCCATAATTCTAGCTGTCACTGTGCCTCGAGGTCAAACACGATATTAAAAGGGCAAGAATTAACTATGGCCTCCTCAAATCATGCAAATATTTACCAACGTTTGGAGCATATGCAGCACATACAAACAGGGGTAACTGTGTAGCGCTCTCGGACCGTTTCCCCACAATGAAGCGGCATGAGATCGTACTAAAAAATAAGCAGTCACCTCACTAGCATCCTTCCACACCAGAAAACTGAACTGCTTTTTATACACAATTCTTATTTGCAATAAACAAATAAACCAGCTTTTAAACTTCACATATTTGAGAAATGGGAAATTAACAGCTCTGATATTTGAAAGGAGCACCTCTGGTTCTTGTAATTATGTGTAATAATTCTGGACAATGCTGTCCTTTATAAATAGACAAATGCAATACATGAGCTTTAAGAATTCTCTTTTTGGAATGTAATACATAACACTGGTCTAAATTTAAGTACTGCCAGTCACAAGGCAGTGCCAATTTCAGAATCTGACCTTTCATCTTAAGAAAGAGAATTCTTAGTCATTGAGACAGAAATGAAACACCTGACAAATGGGAATTTATGTAACAGGACATGGATTAACCTGTTGAAAACATGAACAACTGGGCTACTATGAAGTAAGATTCACTGAATAATCCTTTGCAGCATCACTTCAAAACAAAAGCTTTGTGCTTATGTAAAAGATCCCCATTAGGGCACACAAAATGACTAATTGCTCTTGTGCATCCCACTTCATTTCAGCATCAACCCCTGCCAAGCAGATCATGTCCTTTAGATGTATGGTTTGATAAAGAAATTTATCAATTGCCCTATTCAAAATCCTTCAGAGTAAGGACAAGAAAAGTGAAGAGCGATATTACTGAAAGGCATTTCAGAATAGTTTGCTGATTTAGGTTCATGATGACATAAATGTTAATCAAGCAATTTTGGGTTTCTACGCTTCAGTTCTACCTCTTGGAGACAAAGCATTACAAACTTTCTCAACAGTGAGTGTTTTAATTTCTTAACTGTAACCTTCATTGTCTTCAACACTGTGCTTCCTACAAAGGGTTTTATACAGTCAAATTGTGGTGGTGCTGGAGTGTGTATATATTTAGATATCAAACACATAAAACTTTATCATTTTAACCCCACTCAAAAACTGGGAAAAGAACCCAAAACTTGACACTTAAATTCCAAAAAGAGATTCCATAATTTCTTTTTAAATGTTCATAAATTTCTATTTGGCCTCTCCTCATGATTGCAATAACAAAGCGAGTTGCTTTATTGGCAATTATAGGGATGATGCGAGTATGACTGGTAAAGCATTTTTGAAGTGAAAACACAAAATTACATTTCACCACAACTTAAGTTCAAATACACGTAATACTATCATGCACACAGGATTCTAAAGACTTTTCTAAATTACAGGATTCTAAAGACGCTTTATTTCTAGAAATACCAAGATAGACAAGGAACAGGTAGCACTCACCTGTCTCTGCACCCTGGGAGAAGCGGTGTGCAGCAATGAGAAGAGATCCTGGAGCAGAGTCAGCTGCTGAGCCAGATACTGCCTGCCTACATTGGAACCGCTCAATGCCAGAACCATCGACAGCAGCTCAAAGCAATAAGCATCAGAAGCAGCATCTTCATCGTTAGGCTGCGAGTTGGCGTTCTCTTTGCTAGAGATGGCATGCTCCCATTCTTCACGCACGCGGGTCGCTTCCATCCGTATTGCCTGGACTATATGAGCACATACCTATCCGAACAGAACCCAAATACATAGTAACTCAAACTTGTAGAAAGTGAAAGAGATTGTCTTTTATGTACCTTCACAACTATGACTAAAATGGAAAGCTGGTGAAATTTGGCCTGTGCTTAAACTACTTTTCAAAATAAACTCAAATGAAGAATAAAATTTATATTTTAATTTAGAGTAAACATTAGATAAAACTCTTTAGAATTAAGATTTAGATTTATTACTGAATTTGCTCATCTTCATTCTGGAAAATTTCATTGACATAAATCTTTTTTTTTATTGTAGTTCTTGCCTTTTAATTTGATTTTACATAGAATTCAGGTAAAAAAACCAAAAACAACCCCACCAACCAAAAATAACCCACAACAACAAAAAAACCCCACAAACAAAAAAAAGCCAAAAAACAAACTGCCAAAACCAACAAAAAAATCACCCCCCTAAACACCCCCTCCTCCAAACACACAGAAAACCCCCCCCACTACACCTACACCCTCCACCCCCCTCAAAAAAAGAGGGACTTATTAAAAGACTCTTGTTTATTTTACTATTCAGGATTTCTGCATGATTTACTAATCTAACGAACTTCAAAATTAATATAATACTTCTTGTGTTACTGTGAAAATCTTCACACGGCAATGATCATCTCATGATAGGTGTAATAAAGAGTATAAAAGATGCTTTAGCTGGTATATTCTTTTTAAAAAAAGTTTTCAAAAGAAGAAAACATACTCTAGCTACTGCTTTATATTAAGAAAAACAAAGATAAGAACACCACAAACCCAAACTTTCACTGACTGTATGAAAGAGTAATTTAAGAATCTATGCACGGATTACCTTTTTAGGATTAAATTTTATCAGACCTAAATATTTTTTGATGACAGAAATGGGGAGAAAATGTGCAAAACTAAGAATATAAACTCTTTCACTGAATCTCTCCTAGAAATCCGAGGGGGTCTACTATTATACTATTATTATGAGCAAACACAAATAAGAACCATTTACAACTCAATTCTAAATTTTTTCTTTTTAAATTAAGTCTAATAGGATAGGTTTTTTAATTGTATTAAAATGGATTTTTCAGTGTTAATTTTAGCAGATTTTTCATATAAAACATACACACATACTATTTAAAATGTAAACCAAAATTTGATTGTAAAGAACAGCAGAAGAACTGAAAGTGTCAAGTAAAAGGTACTATATTCACTGAAAATGAGCATATTTATTACAACACACAAACATTTAATCCTCAAAGTATTTCAGAGCAAACAAACCTGCTTCTGCAAATTTGTCAGTTTGCTCCGGCTGAATATGATTCCTACCATGTGCTCCTTCAGGTCGGCATCTGATGTTGCCTTCATAAAAAGCATATTTAATATTAGATCAAGAATTTCAAGAACATTCCTAATTACTGTAGCAATTAACATGGAATATGGAGGGGTGAGGGGCTGGAACAGGCTGCCCAGAGAGGTGGTGGATGCCCCATGCCTGGAGGTGTTCAAGGGCAGGTTGGATGGGGCCCTGGGCAACCTTGTGTAGATCCAGGCCGGGAGGTTGGTGCCCCTGCCTGTGGCAGGGGGGTTGGAACCCTATGATCCTTGGGGTCCCTTCCAACCCAGACCATTCTATGATTCTATGAATATCAACAAACTTTATTCTAAAAGTTTGTAGCTTTTTCTTACAAAGAAATAAGATATATAAGCAAGATCAATTTAACTATGGTTAATAAATACCTCTTAGATGCATTTACTTTCTCTTTGTAAGAGGAAATTTAAGCATAAAATAAAATAATAAATAAGCAAAACAAGTGAAGTATAATTATCCAAGATTCAGCCTCTTCATGTAGCTTAATACAATCGCCAATTAAGTCTTTGTAAAGTAGTGCATGGAATATACTTTCCAGTTTATGTATTTCACAGTGAAAGAAAAGAGGGAACACACTCTTAAATTACCACACAGCATGTGTGAGAAAAATACACTTCCAACAAAATGAATAATTTCATCGTGGAACTTATTGCCACAAGGTATGGGGTAGAGCAAAACCATGTATTTCACCTGAAAAATGAAATTACTTTCATCATTACTTTCAGTCCAATTTTGGCTATTAAACATGACAGTCCAGATACAGTGACCTTTTCAGGAACACTTTTTAAACTAATCCTTGCTGGAAAACAGGAGAGTATACTAAGTAAAAGGATCCTAGTGCAATTTCTTAATACTTTTTCTTTAAACATCAACAGAGCCCCTCTTGAAGAACAAAGTAATAGGCAAGAAGGACTTTCAGGTTGACCATTACTGCAGGTGTTAAGTACTCCTGTAATTGTAAGCACAATTTACGCCACCATTGCTATGTTTCCATTAAACGTATATGTCCCAATTACAATTTACAAAAAAAAAAAAAAAATCAATGATAAATTTTAAAAAATAAGCTATTTTGGCATTTTACTTCTGCTTTGATCTGAAAATTATGTAGCATAAGATGCAGGACAAATACTGAAAATCATCCTGGATTATTTTTTTCAGCAAATTATTATTGACAGAATACAAATAAATACATTGTGTACTTTTTCCTCTCCTTCTGGGGAAGACAACAGTGCTTTTTCTTCTTGTTCTGGGGTTGGCTCAGCATCTCCGGAGATGAGTTTTCCAAATACCTGGAAGACAGACAGTGACAATTAGCTCATCTCAAAGACAAACTTGTGCAGATGTTACAATTCACATTAAAACATAAAGCACTGAAAGTCTACGATTTACAGTAACTTTGACTGTTGAACACATCATTAAAATCCTACCTGGGATGTAATAAGTCGGAATACTCGCAGCGTCTCAGATTCACAGTTTCTTTGTTGAGCTACGCTTGCAGAAATCTGTCCTGCTATTTTAATGCTTTCACCATCTTTCCATCCAAGAATTTTCACTTGTCGAACTCTTAGTGTGTTCTCTGGACCCTTCAATTCAATTTTGATGATGTGATTATCACCCCCGGGAAGTTCACTTGTTACCCAGCCAATATGTCTTGAATCCAGGTCTACCTATTAGGAATATAAAGATGGGAACTGACATTACATAAAACAAAAAGTTACCTACATCTGAAACCAACCCATCATATATCACTGGATCCAATACAGCCCTTGCTATGAAATTTTCACCTTAAGCAGTAAGACTATCATGCTTAATTCTAAAAATATTCAACCCTATGAATTCAAATTGAAAAAATTCTCAAACTTAAAAAAATAACTTATAGCCACTTATTTTTTTGTCTTTAAATCTTATTAGAAATAGTGGGCCATCTTTCCCTTTTATTCTCTAAGCAACAGTTCACATATTCAAAATACCACTTTGAATGAATACTTGCTCACTACTTTTAATTAAAAAAAAAGAACCACCATAATTTAACTGAAAATACAGCACACAATTAGCAGTAGTTTAGTTATTTCATCCCTATTCACATAAACCCCAGCCAAAAAAATTGCAACTTTGTAGAAGTCAACGTCTGATAGAAATGCAGGACTTAATAATTGTAAAAAAGACAGATGAACTGTATCAAATTAAGTTTATTTAAAAGTAAACTTTTTTTTAAAAGAACGTAATTAATGTCATATAATTTAAACTGTGATGTCACTCCGAGTAGACAAAAACTGAGAGGGTGCAGTGCCTGACACCACCACTCAGAGCAACCCGAGCGGGCCTAAGTTACCCTTGGCCCTGCGCCAAGTGCGCCCTCTCTCATATCCATAGTGCCCAAAGGCTCATTTATAATCAAGCTAATATTTGTTCTTCCCCATTTCTGTGCTAATTCTCAGTGTCTGTATCAAACTGCGCTGCAGCAAACAAGACCATAAGACAGGGTATGCATGAGTTAGGGTACAGTATATGGACATGTCCGAAGATTATTGAGCATTGGAACAGGTTCCGCAGGGCAGTGGTTAAGGCACCATCCTGGAGGTATTTAAAAGACGCGTAGATGTGGTGCTTAGGGACATGGTTTAGCGGTGGACTTGGCAGTGTTACATTAATGGTTGGACTTGATGGTCTTAAAGGTCTTTTCCAACCTAAACGATTCTATGATTCTACAAAAAACTCGAAGAAGGGTCAGAAGACTGTTCAGGAAGGAGGAAGCAAAGCTGAATCAAGTCCTTTCTGTCTTCCGGGAGTGACCCATCCCTGGAAAAATGCCTGGGTGCTGTGTTTGAGCAGACAGAAACAAAGCCAGGGAGTGAGCTAACAAGCTGTATGAATGATCACGAGTCCAGCACCTGATCTCAACCGTGGTCGTCTTTTATTTAGCTGGATGGGTAGACATACCAAGTTAATCTCACAGAAAAAAGAATTCTCCAAGCAGGGTGTGGGTGTCCATCTGTATTTTGTATCTACGTATGTAGACTCATAGACAATAAACACACAAACTTTGTATCTGTCTACATGTGTACACATGCTCACGCTTCACTGCTTAGTACAAGCCCACTGTACCAAAGTTTAGTTGATTCAGATTTGTAACATCTTTTGGAGCTACATCTTTGCTTAAATGCTCTCTGAGGATAAGAGGTAGAGACAAACCTTTCCTCCTTAGCAAGAAAATGCTGCTTCTTGAAGAATTTTACCACTGACTGTCAATAATCTAAATAATAATAAAGATTTGAGTCCAAAATGGTAACTGCCTGCTCGAAACCTTAAATACGTTTGATGGTGCACATCAGTGTCAAAGTACAAAACACTGTGTAAAAAACATGAATCTATCATTTGGCTTAGCACATGAAGTACGATTCTGAACTTGAGTCTCTAGACAGAAGTCTTCAGCTACCTGAAGTTGAGAACTAAGATGGCAGGGTAAAATGTGTGCTATAACATGTATTAGACCATGTAACTAGAAAAACTCAGGTTGAGGGTAAATAATTTATTTTCTTCTTCTCTCAGTGTTCTACTCTGCTCACTCTGCATTTCTATAAAGAGAAATGATTCCGTGAAGCATATAAAAGCCAGTGACAGTGCAACACTAAGAAGCCAGACAACAGAATATCTAACAAAGTAAAATACTATTAATGCCATCATTTCAGGTATATTCTGATATAAGTATCCCTAAAAGAAATCAGTTTGTTGGACCTCTGCTATATGCAGCCAAAAAAATGACAGCAATTTTTCAATGTCAACTGTTAAAATGCTTACCTGCTTTATTCTGCAGAGATCTTCTACTGCCTTGCCAGTTAGGAAGGTCATTGAAGTTACTTTGTTCTGCAAGAGACAAGCAAAGAAAAAATACTTCAACTGGGGACCATTCTGTGTATTTCTTCTATATTAAGAGAGTATGTACATAAGAGGGAGACAAGTCGTTTCATTATGAAAATAGATTTAAAAAGAGATCAAAACCAATGGCAAAGAATTCCAAAGCACAGCTCAAAAATTAAATTTGCTCCTTGTATGAAAAGCTGTAGCTGAAACGAAGATATATTTGTAACATTACTGTACAGATCAATAAACACCAATGCAATAAATGAAAAGGTTGTCTCTTTCTGGCAAAAAATACAGTTCTGAGATACTCAGTTATGGCCTATCAGCATTATCACGATAGCTTGAGTTACTTAAATTAACTATGTTAGAATTTCTCTACATTTAACAACTCTGTGTTTTACAAAATATTCTTACTCTGCATCAGACAAATTGAGATGAAAAGGTAGAAATTTTGAGGTGGGACACAGTAGACAGTTGTACTTTGAGGTAGCCAGAAGTCTAGAAAATGGTTAGGATTTTATGAAAACTCTTTATTTGAACATGCCACTAAGAACTAAGTTTCCCAGTCTCAGGTTCATGCAAACCACAAATTCAGTTGAATTGGTCTGATCATATTAGGTACTGCTTTCAAAAACCACAGGAACTGGAAACTTGACTTGGAAATGTGAGCCTCTGAACTGGAACTACAGACTGAACAGGACAAAGAAAACAGGGGTTCTTGATAAACAGCTTTGACTATGCACCTTCAACAAGAGACATTTAATTTTCCTCTTACCCCAAGGTCTCTAGAATTGTCTACATGAACACACACATAACGTGCATTGATTCCTTTTACGCAGTTAATTGTGATGTTTTTAGTTTTGTTTTTGTCTTCGTCTCCTGACTCCCAGAATGTTTCTGTAGATCCGTCTGTTAAACTACCAATCATGGCAGGTCGGCTTGATGTTTTAATGTCAACAATGCTTGTTAGGTCTTTTAGACAAACCACTATACACAGTTCCTGTGAAAAGAAATGAGACCATTTAAAATATCCGAGACTAGGCCCAAATACAGGCATTATTTATTTTTTTTTAAATCATACAGACATATCTGTTCTGAGGAATATGCTCACTAATTAAAGAAGAAATGTGTCATTTATTGGTTCAAATTATTCAGCCCTTTAAACCAAAGGAAATATTAATAGCTAACAGCAGAATATATTGGTAAATGCCTAAATGTATTAATGAATAGAAGAAAACACTTTAAAGATATTCATTAGGAGCATTAACTTGTGCTCCTCAGATTAACAGAAGAAAAAAAGATATAAGCAAGCAAGAACTGAAAGTCCACAGCATCTTAAAAATGAACTAAATGAACAAACCAAATGAATTAACTAAATGAACTACAAGAGATTCCCCAAACACTTTATTTGCAAACAAGCACTGCTCCAAAATTCAGGTTTGAGTGACATACAGGCTAATGGCCAATATTTGAATCTCTAAAACTAAATATGGGAACCTGAATGTCAGCAACAAGATCCCAAACTGAGATACATTCAAGGAAATAATGACATTGCAATAAAAGATGTTTTAATTCAAACAATGATTATAGGAAGTACAGGGCTGTTCACAATTGATCTCTGCTTCTGAGAGAGGTGTAATACTTACCTGATTCATGACTTCAAAACCAGACTGAATACTGATACTAAAACTCTCTTCACTATCTCCATCATCAGATTTAGACAAGATATTGTTGATATGATGAAAAACATTGCTCTGGTGCAGGAACTGGTGATCAGATTGTTTGAATTTGAGACTCCAGCACCTGAAAATACATTTAGTGGATTTTGAAATTTTGAATATTGCTTAAAAGACATAACCTATCAGTAAAGCTGTTAACATTTTTTGCTTTTCCAAATGCTTTCTTTAAACCTTTAACTTCAAATTTTTGAAGGCTCTTAAGTGTTTCTATGCATTTTTTTTGAGGAAAGCAGGAGTGAACTTCTCTTAAGATTTTAACCGTGAATAGAATCGTTATTCAATTTGTATCTTTGAGACAAATACACAGGGAAAAAATCAAACAGATACTGTTCAGATGACATATTTCTGAGCGAAAGGTATTATGCTACTATGCACATACACACAGATACTACCATATTATTCAATAATTCAATAATGCATCTTTTTCATAGTGGATACAGTACAGAATTTAAGATCAAATACATTTTTCTCTACAAAGTTTTTTATACTAGTATTTATGTGTATAAACACACACACATATCTATTACACGTACATTTCCTGTGTAAGGATATACAAGCTCCTTTACACACAGGCAGATAAAGTCGTTTCAAATTTCCTATCTACATTGCAAAATCCTTTAATCTATAATGTTACACCATTTCCAGCCTTTGAAGAACTTTCTTAATTTGTTCTTACCTTAAGGCCATTTGCTGTAATGCACTTCCACTGGGAAGGGACATCATCAGATCAGAGATTGTCTGGAGGAGGCGATGAAAAGTGTGGGGTAATGGGTGAGCTGCTTCGCCAGCAATCACTATATCTGACAGAGGATGTTCACATACTCTTGTGTCTTTCTCCTAAGATGCAAAGCAATTTGTATGTTAACAGGCTTTCAGACAAAAAGGTTAAATAAATAGAAAGAAAACCGTTTGTGATATTTGGTTGAAGAATAACTGCAACAATCCTATAATGAATGTAAACTTCAAAGCAGGCCCGTCAGAGAATTTTTACAATAGCAAATTATATATGAACACAAAATAAGGAATTTGGAAAGCATATGACCAGATATTTACCATGATTTAAAAATGTGAAACATAAATTGCAATAAATTAAAATAACCTCAACCAACTCTAGAAAAAAATAACATATTCCAGCTGTTAATAACAACTTCTTTGAGCAGCAGAAACCAAAACCGGCAAACTGGCTAACTGAGCTCAGGTTATCGGCTGCTTTATTCCATTAGAGCTGTGAAAAGGAGGACTCTCAGTTAAGGTGTGCCAGTATCAGAACAGCTGTGCACGGGGAGCCAGGTTCCACCGGGCCGTGGGTATGAAGGGGGAGAAGGTGAGGGCCAGCAAGCTGTGTTATGGGCGAGGGAGAGAAAGAGAGGGAGGTACTGGTTGTGACGTCCTATAGCCAGAAGACAGGGAAAGACAGATCTATGAAGGATACAAACTGTTTCCTCTGCCTTCTAAATGGCTTCATTTTTGAAAAGAAAATCCGAACCCGCCTGAACCACAGAACCCAGCCACATGCCTCCAACATAATGACATCCAAGGCCAGATTCAAATGTAATATTTTAAGCCCACTGAATTGTCTATGTATATTCTTGCAAGTAGATTTCCCATGGAACTTGACTGCTTGAATGCCTAGAAATGCTACGGTCTTACTTGAAATGAATTTTAGGCACCTGCTTACCTAGACAAGAATCATCAAACCAGATGTATTTTCCTGGAGGGCGTAATGTGGTAAAGTGAACTCAGAGTATGAAGTAGGAAGCATGAGATTGAACTCTATGCTAAATATAATCAATATTCAGAAAAAGTTCAAAGCCTACATTCCCCTTCCCTCCAAGTATCCTATCTACATAGTTAGCATCCTGCTCCCTCCAGTCTCCTCTGCAGCTCAGTAACCCTTGCATTTTGTTTTGCTTTAGCAAGGATTTTATCCTTGAACCTACATCTTACGCAATAAACCATTTATGGTTCTATCCCCCATTTTGACAAAATTAATCACTGAGATTTCTCACCCTCTTCCAGTATAGTAAAAGAATATGTAAAAATATTTCACATATGGAAATGCATCCCAGTTGTAGATAAGCACCAAATTTCCTTGGATTTATTACACTGTATGAGTATATTTAAATGGATATTTTTATCATATGATCAGACTACTGAAGGAAGATGATGTGATTTGAATATACATCACCTGAGTGATATTTAACAATTGGCTGAAAACTGTTGCCAGTTTCTTGTACACCATAAAATTACTCATCCCAGACAAGTGACAAAGAGGAATTTTGCAAATCCCCCCCCTCATTACCTCAAAAGAGAAGCAGCATTCCCACCAGAGCCTAAGTGGCATATTTTAACATTCCTTTCTAATCTCCTTTTTCTTTCAGTCAGTAATTATCCAAACTACGGCTAAGACAGTATTTGTTTATTCTTTTATCTAGTAAAGGTTCTCACTTTGGAGGCTGACCAGCGTAAGGACTGGTGGGAGTACATTTCCCTATCTCTAGCAGTGCTTTTGACGTAGCAGTTGAAATTATTACAAGGCAGAAAATAGTTGGAGCCAAGCACAGAAACAGTGTTCAGAATATAACACACGGAGAGCTACTGCAAATCAGCTTTAATGTAGACATACAAGAACTTGGCACATTTAAAAATAAGTAAGTGGAATTATACATCTGCATGTTGATACAGTAACACAGAAAAGTTGATACTCCATGTAAATTTTAGGATGAGACTACAGTTGCTTTGTAAACAACTGTAGCAATGTACCAGGGCTGCAATGCTGAAAAGACTTCTTTCAGAACTTCTAATTTCAAAGCTGGATTAGGTTAGCGACAAAAATTGCCCTAATTTACTAAGAGAACTAGCATTGTCTCTTGACCTATTCGTGGTGGATACAATAATGTTTTCAATTAGAGCTAAATCTAGAAGAGATTGCATGAAGATAGCTTTTGGAAGAGTGATATGTTAGTCTATACCATTTTACATGCTAAATTTTCAGAAATAACTATAGATTTGTCTTAAATCACTAAATGAACTATATATAATGTATATAAAATTACATATATACAATTACCTATATAATTATTTATCTATAATTACTGAAATTAACTATAGATTTTCAGAATTAACAACAGATTTTTCTTAAAGCACTGAAAGACAGCACACTGGACAATAAACCTCCTCTGAAAAATATTTTCTCTTTTCTCTCTTCTTTTTTTGGGGAAAATGAGACAATAAAAAAAACAAACAGTAATTTCTTTTTTTTTTTTTTTTTTTTTACTAGATTAGAAACATATTTGTGCTTCCCCTCCTCCACGAATACTCATTAAAAATACATTAAAAGACTAGAATTCCTCACCATCTAAAATTTGGTGACTTTAGAAGAAAAATTAATTTATCTATTAAAAGAGTTCAAGTGCAATGTAAAACTACTTACATTTTCATTCCATAATTAATGGTTTGTTTCACAGAGAGAGAACTAAGGCTCCTTTTTACACACACTAAAAATATTTCTAAATTGATTGCAAAATCAGTAGAGATACTGTATTTATGAAAGGAATGCTGAACCTCACATACTTGTTCTGCATTTTCTTTATTTGATTTGTTTTCTTCATCCTCCTCTTCTTCAGGCTCTACAGGTGCAGGAGTCAGGGAAGCCACAAAATGCCATAAAATATCATGAAGAGAAGTTGTTTGAATGACGTTGCAAAGAAGCCAGTTAAAAGCCTAAAATAAAATACACAAAGGGGTTACTAATTGGTTAAGCAAACCTGGAGTAAACCCATCTCTTAAAACATTTATGCAAGGAGAAGCACTGTTGCTTTTGGACTGTTAAATAATAATAATGCAGAGGTCTCCGAGTAAGACACACTGCTTCTCCAGCTAAACCAGTTTATTAAAATGACAAATATATCACAGGGGACAAACTAATTCACAAGCACCATATACAAAATAAGTTCTTTGAAAGAAACTTCAACGATGAAAAAGCAAAGTTCTTGCACATTTTCAGAGATGATTACAGGATGAGGTGGCAGCACTGCTTACTATTCAAATTTGTTAACTAAGTGAAGATGCTTTTTAATTTAGACCTCTGTAAGACGAGACTTGGTTTCCTTGTTTGGGTCTGTGCCATTGACTGAATTAATGCAAACAATTCAGTCACTTCCAAAAAAAATCAACATAGTGGGGAAAAAAGCTTTTTAAAAATAGTATCATTCTTATATTCTTCTAAAACTTGCAATACTTCTGTACGTTATACTGATGTTATATTACCATCACCAAAACAATTCTAAAGGAAGAATTCTCAGTGCAAGATTTGAAAAAGGAATGGCAAGTAAGACCAGGAAGATACTGAGCAAGCGAGGATAAAACAGTGTTTGTATAGCTCATTTTTCGCAGCCTTAATAATATTCTTTTATCAGATAATACAAATGAACTTTTAGAATAGATTTACTGCACATCAGAAAATATTTTTTTTTTAATCTATATAAAAATTCTTTTCAGAAATTCTGAGACAGAATGTACAAATGTCTTATTTTAATCATAGAAGATCCAGTAGTACATTAATACCTCCATGGCAAAGACCCGGCAAGCAGATTTCCGTAGGGCTTGTTTCATTGCTATTTCAAGTCCTTCCAGATCATGATGCTGGATTACAAATGCCAATACTGGCCACTGGAAATTTCTCTCTCCTTTGGAAAGAGAGCTGTGGGCGGAGATTAACCGAGAAAGTTCAGGAGATGGATGTCTCAGAAGAGAGGACCCCACTTCTATTCAAAAGCATAAAAATATGCATATATTAGATCCTTTGTGCATTCTAATTTTATAGCCACAGTAATAATAAAAAGCAGTAGAACAACTTTAGAACTGATATTTTTGTTCATTTTTACTATGAGAAACCTGTGATAAAAAAAGCAATGTGGAAAAAATAATGCTTCAACTGAGAAAGACAATACCACTATAACTTTTAAATCAAGCACAAAAGATGCACCACAAGTTTCAGAACCACAGTAATTCCTGAGCTGTTCTTGGGCTGTGCAGATTAACAAACAACTTTTATTTATTAATAAATAGAAATAAAAGCCATTACATGTATTTATAAAAAACTATATTTGTCTATAGTTTCCAAGAAGTGCAAATCCAATGACATATTTTTTGTGTCTAACAATATTTTTTCACTCCTCCTGATGTCAGTGCTCTTACCCGCATCTCCACTGTTGACTCGTCTCCTAGGGATTGCCTTTACACGTGCTGGCAAAATTGAGTGCTGTTTGTCATATTCTGATGCAACAACTGAATATGATCTTTGAAAGACTGTACGCTTGGCAAGATCTGTATCTGTTATTGGACTGGTTTCCAAACTGTAAAGAAATCAGTGAAGTTATAGACCCATTAATAAATATATACAGTATCCTTGAATTATACATAAATCTTAAATAGCATGAAAGTTTGTCTTATGTACCTAATAACTGTTTAAATGCTGGAAAAGAGGAACATGTATCAGAATTACACATGGTGAAAAAGCATGCAAGTGCTTTATAAACAGATATAATGATGTACATAGTAAGTTCCAAGAAATCAGGTATCTTTTAAGAGAGAATACAAACATTCAGATCATGCCTGAATTGAAGTTTCAGACCAAATTTGCTCTGAGAATGCACATGAAAACATCTATGGAGTGAATTTTTAATATGCAGTCCAACTGAAATTTAGAACTTTATGTGATGTAAAAGTTTCTAACATCATTAGCCTTAAAGCCAATTTTCAATTGCTACGGCTATGCCCCTGTCATGTTTTACTACTTACCTTCAGAGGACTTCTTACAGTCTGCAGAAGAACTCCCAGCTTATGCTGTCCCTATAGGCCTCAGGAGACCATGATGTCCATAGTTTTAATAAAGGAATATACCAATATGATGCACTCTTAAGGAGTTTTGTTAGAAAAGTTCTATTTCTGAAAAGGCTACATTGTAGACTGTAGTATTCCAATAAACTGTTTTTGCAGTCAGTATAAAATATAACAGATTGAAATAAAAACAGATTAAAAGCGAGTTTTCTGTTCATTACATTCTCATTATAATATCAGGAATCACGGTCTGACATCTGAAAACACCGAGAATCTAAATTGATCCCAGACTATTATTAAGTAGCAGTAAAAGCCTTTTTTTCTTTTTTTTTTTTTTTTTTCTGGCAAAACAAAAAAAATCTGTAATTGCATGAATTAGATCATAGTAAACTTAATGAGATAAAAAACTGGCTTAACCTAACAGAAATTATCTAGCACTCTTGGTCCTAGGTAGCATTAAGTTGTCATTTCTTCAGTGACATTTTAACTTCCCATGGAAAGAAGCAGCGACATTTGCTTTGAAAAGTGTAAGGTAATGAAATTTCCTCCTGTTGAAACTTCCCTTTAGAATGAAATCCTGAAAGGAGGATAATAGCTACTTCCTTTCAAAAAGGCCGTGAATCTGCACTACGGTCAGTTGTGTTAAAGAATAGAAATCCAGGGAAAAGAAATTGCTACATTTTCAAGGAGGTCGCAACAGCTATGGTCCTTGGACCATTGCTCTTGAGATCACTTCTCCAGTTCTGCAGTTCTGGAGACTGGATTTGTGTCTACGGGGAAATAAGCAGGCCTGGAGTAAGGACTATGGATAAATTTCCCCGAGGTATGCTAAGAGCTCTTATCAATTTCTAAACAAACATTTTCATATTTAAGTTGTAAAACCAAGACCATTCTAGACAGAAGCAACAGGTTTGCATTACAGTTAAAAGTTTCAAATCCAATTTGCAAACTTGCATTGCTAGTGGTTGAAAATATAAATACACCTGATATATTATGATTTACTGAAGATATTTTTCTAACCACAGCTTCATACATTTTTTGGTTTTTTTGCTGCCATTTCATAGATTGATCTGGGCTGACCTGATACTTTAGCTACTTAACTACAGCAATGTTTTCCTTTTTATTATTACTTTATTTTATTTTTTTTTTTTTTTTAAATGGTGTTTGCTAATGCTTTAGCATTTGTATGTAGTACCTAGAATTATAAGGAAGTACCTTGGGGGCATCGATTTCATATTACTCTCTGGCTCTTCAAAGACATTAGGACTTGCATCAGGAGTAACTGAGATGTACGGTGCAGGTACTGAAGTTGAGCGCAGGTACCTCATCTCATCCTGGAAAAGGTTGTCATCTTGGTACCCAACAAAATTTTCATGATGATGCCTACATCAGATTAGATTTTTAAATGAAGATTAATGATTATAAATTCCCGAAACACACACACACACACAAAAGTCCTTTGCAAATATATTTAGCCAGCCAATGCTATTCATTTACCCCTCACCTAATGCATTGAAGTTGGTAGTGACTTCCAAGTGTTAGTGGAAAATATATAATGACATTTTCAACCAACAGGGAGCAGGGATCATCCTTTGTAATCTTCTAGTATTTTCATTAGGTATTTCCATTATGTATTTTAGGCCCAAATGTCTATCCATCATAACCATGAGACACTACAGTGAAATCTACTTAAAAACATCTAGTAAGCACGAGTTTTCTGGTTTCCTTCTCACTATTTTTAACCGTGAAGAGAGAAAAGTAGCATATAGTGTCTGCTACTAACACGCTAAGTCAAACACTTCAAGAAATTCTAAACTCTTTGGACAGAAACTAAACTGTTGTTAAAAAATATTTAGCATCCAAAAGCTTCTCAAAGTGTATTTCACCCTGGGAACAAATACAGTCTAAGAAATTGAACAAGTTCATGGAAATGGAAGAGAAAGAAGAAACAAAGATCATAAAGAATAAGGAAAATACGTATTTTCCTATGTAAGTTTTAGTTTAGTTTAGTTTATACACATTTTTATCCAATATAATAAATAGATGAGTATTAATATCATTATTTATAAATTTCCTTTAATTACCTTGCTAAAGTCTGTAGATAGAGGCATGGCATTTTAATGGGAAAGTCTTCAGAAATTCCTTCTTTGACACTGGGAAGTTGAGATTGGAATGCTTTTGCAGGGTGATAGCAGAGGATGCTGGGCTCAGCAGCACTACTCAGTGACAGTAAATACAGTGCATTGGCTTTAATCACTTGATGAGCTTCCATAGTTGGCAAGGCACGAGGAGTCTTAACTTGCATTGGTTTTCTCCTAGATTGTTTTATCTAGAGAAATTTAAAAAAGGTATCTTTATACTTCATCACAGGAAAAGCTGACAATGTCACTTATATTAAAGTTGCTTGATTCTTCCTGTTATAAAATGTTTTCTATTACAAAAAAGCACTTCTACTGTTTTCCTAACTTTGCAAAATTTTAATAAACAGCTGAAAGTCTTGATGCTTGACTCAGGATGAATTTTGTGCAAGAAAGTTTCAACAAATTTAATTTAAAAAATAAAGTTAAATTAGCATTGTTGTTCTTATCTTAAAACCTCAACATATTTGTATATTTTAAGCAAGAATTTGAAAATGGTCACAAAAGACCAATATAAGAACACCACATTTTGTACTATTCCCATTAAAAATTGTTCTAGTTTGCCCAGTGTTCGGCATCTGTATCCAATGACCCAGATGATTAAGATCATTAAAAAAATATACACGTATTAAGTTAAAACAGTACTTATATTTCAGTAAACAAATAAAACAAAAATTAAATAAACTGACGCATACGTTAAAAAAAATTAGGTAACACA
Source organism: Podiceps cristatus (assembly GCA_000699545.1). Taxonomy (NCBI): domain Eukaryota; kingdom Metazoa; phylum Chordata; class Aves; order Podicipediformes; family Podicipedidae; genus Podiceps; species Podiceps cristatus. The sequence continues at coordinate 45,311 of KL260337.1, forward strand.
TTCAATGCTGCAGTTGTATTGGGATAAAAAATAAAATTACAAATCTGAAAACACTACCGTCTGAAGGGAATAAATCTGGTCAGAAGTAATCAGCAAAGTTTCTATGTTATTATTTTAAACCTATTAATGACATAAGTGGATATTCCAAAAACCTTCTGAAGTTCAGAAATTCCAAAGTTTTAAAAATGGCCCTACTTCATTTTCAAGTTGTGAACACAGGAGTATTAAGCAGATAGAGAGCTAAATACATGAGAAACAGACGAAATTACCTTCTCTCTTGCTGCTGCTTGCTTTTCACGGAGATATTTTTCTCTGCATCGATCGCAAACCAAATACCAAGTGCTTCCTCCAATACCACCATCGCCACAATTACCAGCCCATCCTCCACAAAAGTGCCCAATGCTATTATAACCCTGGCCACCTGCATAACGGCCACAACCTACACAGGGGAAAAAGATAAATTAAAAAAAAAAAAAAAAGTTATTTCAAGAAAAGGATTATTATTGTATTATTTATTACTGGAAAAGAGGGATGAAGAGGGAGAAGGAAGACACTTGTCTTTCCTGGCCCAGTATCCAAAGAATCCAAGTGCACTGTAGTTTTAAAGTTTTTATTACAAATTTGTCCAAAGCATCGACAGCTCCCTATTGAGACAGCTAAGTGATGGTAAGGTTAGTACTATAAGTTAACCAACATTATCTATAATTTAACAAACACAAAATCCCTACCAACTGTCTCACAAAGCTTAAAATGGAATGAAGACCTTTCCATTGCTAATTAATTGCTGAATTATAAGGCTCCTTAATTTTGCTTTAACTTTGCATACAGTGCTATAATGAGAGCATAAAACATCAGCCTGAACGTCACTAGCTGGCAAAATAATGTGTTATGTTTATAAGCTAGAAAACATAGGAATCATTTTGTCTTTAACAAGGCTACTTATTACGAGTTGTATTATCACTAATCCCTTCTATTAGCGATCTCTTTTCTAAAGAAAACACAACTGATCTATCTTTTAAACTCAGTTGACCACATAAGATAATGCCTAGCTAGCACTGATTTACCTCATTTTCCTAAAATTAAAACCAGAATAGTAATAAAAAACTTTGGCAACATAGAAATGCTAATTAACCAATCTCGTGTTTATTTTGTTTTGTTTGTTTATTTATTTTAAAAATTTTATTTCCAGTTTTCTCAGCACAGTTTCAAGTCCTGAAGCGTAACAAATGGCATGTTTCTGTAGAGCTACTGTAAAGTCAGGTCATTATTTTGGCCTTGTTTCAAACAACTTTATTCAGCATGTTTGAAAGCTTAGATCCATAACTACTAAAAATTATGTACACAAATGTGTAAATTGTTTGTAAGTAAGTATGTGTAAGTTTTAATTTAACTTATATAGTGAACTGTGTTAAAATGTTAGATAAGATAGCCTGACACAATTTTGTAACAGTAACTAATACTAAAATGTGTTTGCCATATATTTTACAGAGAGAGACGCGAATTAAAAAATATGTACTCTTACCTGGATGAGCTTGTCTCATGTGGTAAGTCACTGGATATGGATGGGATTCACCACACAACTCACAGATGGTGTCTTTTTCGGGTCCTCCCACTGCAAGCTGGGCCATCTCACCAAAAAGATTTCCCCTTGGCCTAGTCTCAACCTTTTCTTTTTTCTTTTTCTCTTTTTTGGTTTTCTTGTTATCTTTGTCACTTTCCTTCTTCTTTAACACTGCACAAGAACCAGGACTTGGAAAAATCATATTTTGGGAAGCTGCTTTAATAGTTGCTAAAGAAATATCTTCCCAGAAAGCTACCAAGTGCTGCAGTGTTAACGGAAGAGGAGACTTGGATTTCATTGTGTGATGACTGGATGTTTCAAAAGAGGTAGTTTCAGTTTTTCCATCCTCACACTTTTCATGCAGAGGTGGTTCTTTTAACATTGAGAGGACTTTGTTTTTATTGATGCTACCCATTTTAGATATATCTGGTCCATGAGGTGAGATGTTGAACATGTTAAGAGCAGATGATATTTCCAATGAATGTCTGTTTTTCAGCTTGGTTTCTTTTTCCTCTGCAGGTTGTTGAGTAAGACTGCTTCGTATTGGTGCATGCTCTTTGGACAGTTCTGGATTAAACTTCAAAAAAGATGAACAAGCCATAGCATCATGAACTATTCCTTCATGCCAAAGAAAAGCAGCAAATACAGCTCTAGCACATTCTGCAACGGAAGGCGACATTGCTTGCTTAGCAGGCTCTATGGGCTTTGAGCCATCTCCTTTGAAAAGGAAGCTGGATTTTTCCTTTTTGGGTCTTGTGTGCCTACCAGCACATTTACGGCTCACTTTTGGAGATGCTCTCATGTCTTGCTCATCTTTCAGTGGTGCTTTTCCTATGCTGAAATGAACTTTATTTGAACCATCGTCCAGACTTCTGAATTCTGTGTTGTCTTCACAGGTGCTATCCGTAATGCTGTTAGTCTTTAAAGTACTTGAAGTACATACTTCAACTACCTCACTGTGAAGATTTTCTTGTACAACATGAGGGGAAGGAGCTCTATTTTCAGTTTCTGTAACAGGTTTTCCATCTTTTGCAATAATTTTTGGTTTGGGTGAAGTGGACCTCCCCCTTAAGGGTTCTGTTAGGGGTACTTTCTTTTTGCGAAGGGTGTCTGGATCTAATGTGTAAGAATCTGATTTGGAGCGCTCTCGAGGAGGATCAAGCTTTGTTTTTACAGGGGATGAAGCTTTCTGAGGTAGAGTTTTGTCATGGGGTGACGAGGATCGTGGAGAACTAGCACCAGATCTAACGGCTGTAAGTGTCTTTGTCTTTGGAGAAGACGACCGGGTTCCTGGCCCTGGAGATTCAGCTCTCAGACCAGTAGATGTTCTTCCATCAGTTTTTAGTGTTTGCAAAGTGTTATGATTTGGAGACAAAGACCTGCTATGAGAGTCTGACCGCAATTTTGCAGCATCTGATTTCAGCATAAGAGACTCACTGGCAGATAAGCCTTCGGTATTCCTAGGTTTCTTCTGGTCAGCAGCAGCTCTATTCATTCGCACATCAAGCTTGGGCGACCTGCTGTCAGCTCTGTGTTTTGATGACATGTCTGATTTTCCTGATGGAGAAATCGGTCTAGCAGCTCCTGTGAAATTCATTCGGTCACCTGTTTAGTATAATTTATAACTAAATTATTATATTTTGACAGCAATACCTTTAATAATCCAAAACAAGGATTAGAGACCTGAACACAAGATAAAAATCAAGCACATGCTTCTGTTCACATCAAAATGAAAGGAAATATAAAGGGAATTTTTTTTGCCCTAGAATATTTTCAATACATTTCTTCTCCCAAATATATATACAAACAAGTGTTAGGAAATATTTACAGGGAAAGCACCACTATGGAGGTACCAAAAGGCACAGTTCACTACTTCCACAAAACACTAGTAAAGGAAGCACAATTTACATCCCTAGGTAAAATGCCAGGAGTTAAGTTTACCACAGTTACCCTTGCTTATGTATTATCTCCATGTGTGTCAGCCTGACTGCAACAAGAGACTTGCAGAAAGATCAAATGTATTACCAGATTTATTTTCTTTAATGCTTAAAAGTCAGGAAACATAGCAGTAAATACAGCTATAAGGCAAATTGAGTAAGCGGCTTACAAACATGCTTGAAAAAATTCACATCGATAATCTGAAGTATCCACCTTCTTAAGACCACAAACTATCAACGTTCTCAACAACTAAGCTGAACCATCAACCTTGGTCTGCGATGTCCTCTTATTTTGATGCACTAATTTATTGTTCCTATGCACACTGACTTTGCACATATATTAATCTGCAGCACTACAAAAACTACAGGTAACAATATAAGTATGTGCAAAAAAAGTATATGCAAATAAGTAGCTCATTAAAGTAATCTGCTTCTAATAATTCTGTGAACACAGTCTGTCTTGTAGAAGTGTATTTTGAAAATAAAGACAAACAATGTTGAAATTACTGGCAAGCAATGCAGCGGTTATGAATTAAATATAACCGTCTCTTCACAAAGCATTATACTGCAGTCTTGAATGTATAGTTAAGTCTTTCTGATTTGAATGGATTTTCATTAGTTAAACATGACGTTTCACTAGTAAATCTTGTAGAATTAGGTCACAGTACTTCGGATTATTTTACTTTTCTAGACACTAAAAGGCTGTTTCCACTTGTCTGGGCATATTTGTTGGGAAACAACCATTTGTTAAAAAAATAGAGTTTCAATTAATCAGAGAATATTTGCAAATTTGGACCTTGATTTCTAATGGGAACAAAAAGGACAGGCAGTCATCTTTTATCTAGTATCTTCAGTATTTACTTAGAAGTTGGGAAACCTGTATTTATTTCCTTCTGCATTATAGGATCTGAACCAACTTCATCCAGTTCTCAATCATGAAGCCCTATCCCTATGCTAGAAAATATACAGAAGCATGAAGAGATCTCAGTTTTTCCTACTGTTACCTCTCACAATACAAAAACAAATGTATTTGTGGAGCAAAGTCTAGCAACTCAGATGTTTTCTCAGTTACAAAACAGTTATTATTTTGATACATCCATATTTAAGTAGCTTACAATAAAGCAAACAGCAACAGGAAAAAGTGAAGGATACCTATATTGGAATATTTAACAAGCTTGAAGGTTTGGATACTCTCCTGGCTTACCAGGACATAGGACATGGTAGGAGTTCTTACTTCTCCAGGTAGAGAAGAAATATTTTGTCTATATTTGCGAACAATAAGCCAAATGTAAACAGTAGAATATAATGAGAACATCTCAAACATCATCATGATCAATTTTGAGAGTCTAATCTGTCTTTATTCTTTTCTTCTGAGTTCTGTATATAGTTTTTGGGGGAGGGTGGGAAGGAAGAGGAAGGCAAGACATAGCATGGTACATCACGGTTTATAAAATGATTGTTCTTCCTAAAAGAAAAAACTAAAAAGTTTCTTAAAAATCAGTCCAAGCGTTTTGCTCATGCTAGCTCAGTTATTCACCAGTTCTACTGATGAGCTATTTTGAGATGTCTACTTTGTGACATATGAATTCAGAAATGTAAATTGTAATTATTTTATACACACTTTCCCCAGAAACAAATAAAAAGATGAATTTAAGGTCTGTCAGATGACAAAATACTCTGGATAGAACCTGTAGATTCTGTAAAAGAATTCCTTATAAAGGGAAAAAAAAAGTGAAAAGATGACAATAGTCATCTTAGAGGACATAAAACACTGCAAGCCATTCAGCAATGTCTCAAAGTATATGCATAGTCTAGTGAATATCAAGCAGGAAAATATTCTAGAACAAAACTGCTTATGAAAGACATAGTACTGGAAGCTATTGTTAAGCTAAGAAATATATTATGGCTTTTTTAAAAAAAAAAAACAAAAAAACAAAAAAACAAAAAAAAACCCAACCCAAAGATTTGTTAATCACATGTACAGGTAAATAATCTTAATTAGCATTCTAGACTATCAGCACAAAAAAAAATAAAATAAAATAAAAAAAATCCCCAAAATGAAAAACTGCATAATCACATAGCAAACTGGTTTATCTGTAAACAAAGAAAACCCTTTATATTTTCCCCCTTTCTTCTTCCATATTTCATTTGCCTATTGTTTGAAAACAAGTGTTACTGGATTAGCAGTCACCTTTTTGTTTACAAAGCAGTAAGAGATAGCTAGATCACACATCGTGAAGTTGCTGCAACTCAGGAAGGCAACACTGAATGATTATACCAAACGAGCTCCCAACAAATACCAAACTTGGATGTTTACTTTTGAAACAGTATTTTATGAAGCGAATGAAATGAAAATGAATGGAAGGAGGAAAAAAACCCCACAAAACCACAAACATTTTGAATGTAAAATCTGAATAACCTTGCTGCGTTGGCATGCATACCCACCCTTCAGTTTGTGAGAGAGAGATGAAATAGCAGAGGCAGGCCCAGCTACATCACTAGTTTTGTAAATACGCTCACGAGAAGCAAGGCAGCAGGATGGAGTTTCTACAGTGGAAAACAGTTGCACAGAAGCAGCACAGATTCAATGGAAAAAGCAGTAAAGATAAAACCAAGCATTTCAAAAGATATGCGTCTCCTTTGTTAAGTGTTCTGAATTGATTGTTTAGACTCCTACCTTAGTTTTAAATGAGAAACAGTTACTTCAAGAAGTTTTCCCTGATCTAAATTTTAAAAGAGTAAAAGATCTTCTGTGATCTCAGTAATAGTTTTTAGGATCCAGAAATGTAATATGTGTAGACTAGCCAGTGAGATTTATGGTTTATTATAAAAACAGTATCTATTTTTCAACTGAACTCATGTTTTTACATGTGAATTTTTGATCTGTAAATTCAGAGAGTAATTATTTATAACTGCAATATGGCCTTCTAGATGACCAATTTCACATTCCTTTGAGAAAATTAGAGAACACCTAGATGTTTGTGTTGGAAAGTCTCATTAATCACTGAAACAAATGAAGAAAAATATTTTAAACCTATCAAAACTATCTGTTTTCAAATCTGAATGCACCTCAATAATGTAATGTTTTGAAAAACTTCATGTGTGGAATGTAAATTTTAGTTTCTCAATACTATCAAGAGACAAACTAACAGTAGAAGGATTTCTATCAAACAGCACAGACATGAAAACAAATCTGTATCAACCCTTAAATATCATTTTGCCTTAAGAAAAAACCCAAAGTTAAAATCTGATATAATCCAAGATAATTTCAGTATTGAGTCTACTGACACCAAAGCTGTTAGAGGTACAACTCCAAATGAAATTTGGAGTGAGGTAACAGTAGGGTCTTTCAGTTTAAAGTCTATCATTTACTTTTCTATAATGTAAATTTTAATTCTCATACCAATTCCTAGACTTTCCTTTTTTATTTTTTTTTTTTTAAAGGTCTAATTCTTGAAGCATTAATAATTTTAAAGAGATTGTGTATGTTAGAAGACATTCTGTTTTAGAGAGACTCCTTTGTACAAATAGAAGAAATTTCTGAAAATAAGTCAATTCAATTCCTGCACTGCTTAAGACATCTTTTTGTCTAGTACTACGTTTACAAACTTATACACAAATATATTAAAAACCCTATCTTAAGCGATGAGAAGGATGTTCACACGTGCTTGAGGCAAGAATTTAATTCTTTAAAACAAGAAAATAATCTCTACTTTCTCAATCCAGTATTAGCATAAATTTAAGAACAGTATTTCCTACTTTGATGACTATGACTACTTTGGAGAGATCTGATACTAACTATACTAATTCTGAGTAGCAGGATGTCATTCCACCAATTTTTAAAGGCAAAACACAGAAACACACATTAGGAACACAAAGTAGCAGTGGAGAAACAACTCTATAAATGCAAGCCTAAAAAAGTCAATTTGATATATGAGCATTCCAGTCTATGAATAATAAAGTGAAAATCTTTACTAAACCTAATTTCATGTATGCATATTTTTGCTTCATTCTACGTCTGAGAATACTTACATTTTATAATGTTGTAATCTAGCTTATGTTGAACAATGTCCTGGCTTCTCAATCATTTCAAGGGGACTGTGGGTCAAAGAGAACGGGTTTCCTACATAATCTCCTTGCTGCCTTGGCAAACAATGTATATCTATACAGGATACGTGGTCAGTCACAGTGATCAGCTTTTTGGTCAGGATTCGTGCTTTTTTAATCACCCCTGAAGACTAGAAAGACTTCCAAGTCCATTAGGCAAGCTCTGAGTCACATCACATTCAAATGTAACATGTTATCTTCAGTCACAGTCCTTCCTTTAACATGGAAATAGCTCTGGCTTGAAAAACTACACCTCACGGAGACGTAAAAGGCGGTTCAAATCCTATGGCAGGGTGCAGTCTTCTAACAGCCATGCCTACTTCCTCCGAGGAAACAGTGGTAAGCCAATGTCAGGAGGCATGACACATTGCCAACCAGTCCACATCGGTCTGTTTTAAACTCTAAAACAGGCTGGTAAAAGGTCTCTGGAGAGTGGAGATAAGTTAAAGTTTCTTCTGAAATGCCACTGCTTTTCTGCATGATGAGGAAGGAAAGCACTGACCCACTTTTGCCCTTTTGCCTAAGCAAGGGATGCCTCTTCAAAAAGATGTTCCTCTCTCGCTCACTCTTACTGACATGGAAGCTACAATATGGCTGTTACCTGAATTTCCTCAAGCACTGAAATCAATGTATTTTTTTTTTCCCACATCCCCAAAATGCCAAATGCTATAGGGACAGAAGTCCGCAATTGTTTTGAATGTTAAATATTAAAAAGGGAGAAAAGTATTAGATAGTATTATAGTAGGGGAATGAGGGAGTGAATGAAAGCAAAAGCTGAAGCATATAATTAGAAAAATATTAGCAACGTTCATTACTCAAAGGTAGGGTTTGGAGAACCAACACTTAAGCTACTTAAAGTTTATTAGTTGAAAGAAATATTCCTGTGCTAGAAGGATGAACATGATTCCATAATTTTACAATCTGTAACTACAATTTTTGAAGATGTGATAAGCCATATTTATTTCTAAAATAAAGCTTGACACAATTTGTGCTCCTCCTCCAAACTTTACCATACCAGTCCCCCAGGGATGGTTTTGGATTGGCCTGGACAAATGTATGCTTCATACGTATCTTTGATTATCAGATCCGTAAAGCCTAGGGGATGAAACTGTTTAACTTACTAGCTCAAGAGTTTCAGGAATGATGCTTTGGCAATACGCAAACAAAAACAGTTAAACCAATACTCTCTGGCTGCTTTGCGTGACAGTTAAGTCAGCATGATACGGAAGAGATCGGTGTGCTTGGTTAAGAATATCCTCTCTCTCATTTTACTGAAACACTACTGAGAAGGGTTATGTGTGCTGGTCTTTTGTGCTCCCTCCACAGTTTAGGAAACGTGGATACAAGTGCTGCAGGCAAAGCCAGTGGTTCTAAATGCTCTGTAACTAGCACCTAGAAAGGTAAGGGACAAAACTAGAAGGAAAGTGATAGCACAATAGTAAAGGGACATACCAAGAAACTCCTGACACAAACGGTAGGGGCTGATCATATTCTGTGGGACCATATCACAGACTGCAGCTCCGCAGCATGGATTGGCAAGGAAGCAGCCTGACAGGACCCTATGGATGTACTGAACAGCAGCTCAGCACTGCAGCTTCTGCCTGGACTGAGATGCTCAGGAAGCAGTAGCTGTGCTGTGCAGCTGCTCAGCGAGCTGCCAGGGCTGCAGTAGAAGAGGCAGAATGTGACAAACAAGGCTAACGCGGAAGGGCCGAAGCCTCTTCAGCCTATAAATCTGTTCTTCATTTGCAATAGCAACTCAGAGATGAGGAAACATGGCATAAAGGTCTAACACTGGTGAACGCAAGGTCTCATACTTCCCTCCCCAAGTTCCGAGTTCAACAGCCAATTGTGGAATCTCCATGGATCCCGTTTCTCCAACTTGTCACATCTAAGGAGTTTTATGACCCAGCACACACTGCGGAAGGTTGAGAAACAAGACCTTCCTTGACCCTCTAAGATTTCACACTTCATCTATACTCAGAATCCAAGTAGAAGTTTGAGTTTGCTGTGCTCTTCACAAAGTTCAGAGACAAATTAATTGAACAACCAGTAACAATCTTGCAGCTATGGGAGGTTGCAGTCCTGAGCAAATCTGAAAATCTGAAATCTGATCTTAAAACTTCTCAGAAGCAAACATACTCAGACTGGACTAATTACAGACTGCTTTGTTGAAATAATCAAGGAAGAAACATACATAAACTTGTACGCTTTCTCGAAAAAAAAATCTTTGCTAAGATTCCAAGTCAGTACAACTGTTCCTTAACTCCAGGTAGGTTATGACATCTCTTCTAGCTTTTTTTTTTTACTTTTAGCTGCACAAAGAACTGACAAGAAATTAAAATACATGACAAGAGCATCTTAATTTTGTCTGTCCCTCTGAAAAAAAAAAAAACCACAACACCAAAACAATCTCTCAGCTTTTTTCAGTTGTGTGACCGTGTGTGAAAATTAGCAAAGTAATTAAGTAGGACAGAACAATCAGCCCTTCACAGAGTTCTAGCAAATAACACAAAACTGAGTAACACAGTTCCCCCTTCCTTTTTATAATACCCCTTCTGTAACAAATTTTTTGACAAAACACACAGTACTCTTGTTAGTTTACCTATTTATGATGTGAAAAGAATAACTGAGACACTCCTATTTTTTTCAAGCATTATATCTGAGGAAGTGGTTGTCCAAAACTGCAGTATTTCCGCCAAAAAAAAAAAAACCAAACCAGACACTGTATCGTTACATAAATCTTGGTGACAAGCCTTCTTCCTCTTCCTTAAATGAATTTGGAAACCAAACCAAACCCCAGGAATAGAAACCATTCCTCAGAAGGAAGAGCTAGCTCCAAACTCCTCTAAAGAAAAACTACAATCTGTCACTGGCACAGAGTATGTTTTATAATCAGACCAACATTGTTTTTTTCCCCATTGTAAAAACCTAAATTAAGGAAATAATTCTAGAAGACATTCAGCATGATCCTAACTTTCCTCAGTATCATGCTTCCAAATAAAATTTCTCCCCAGGAGAGCAGATATCTAAGGAAGAACAGAAAATATAAGTGATAGACTAAACTACTTAGGCAGACTTTCAATCAAACCAAGTATTTAGTATATAACCTCTGCAGCCATAGAAATGTAGGCTGGCACAACTTCTTTCAATTATTGGACTATCATTAGTCTCTTTAACATAGCAGTTATTGACTATAATAATTCATTTTAATTTTTAGATCAAACTTCACTTCAAGAAGCACTTAAGGACAGAGCACGTCATTTTAAACTAAACCTAAGCATGTCTAGGGCTAGATTTTTCTCCAAGTGACTTGGTATGGAGCCTTGGGATATGTTGTTTAATGGATTTAACTTTTAATTACATGTTTGATAACAAATAACGAATTAAAAGAGTTTCTGTTACAGTTCTATTACAGCTGCATCAGCGTTGAACACAGATTAAATACCACAGAGCTGAATTTGACCCAAATAGAACTATTCTGTCTAAATGTTTTTATTGCATATACGGCTTGCTATTCTAATTAATCCTATATTGCAAATTAATCCATTACTTTCTAATATGTAAAGTTTCACAAAATATGGTAATAACAGAATAATTGCTTAAAATAAAATGTTTAATCTAGAGTCTTATTGAAATTTCAAATATACCTGATAATTTCATTGACTATTAAATGAACAAGAATATGAATATAGCTTGACAGTTCTCCCTGATAATATTCTGAATTTGAATGAACTTGTAAATGAAGGATTCACAGATGTGCAAAAGATTAAGGAAGTTCGAACAGGAATTTTTCTACCATGTAATTCCTAAATTCTGATAGTGAAAACAAAAATGTTAATATTGTCTCCTTTATACATAATTTACATTATTTGCATCAAATCTTAAATTAGATGATAAACTGTTTGGAAGAAAGTCCTTGTATCAAATCACAGTTAGTGCAACAGTATACCAGTTCTGGCTGACGATTTTTGCCCTGCTGGAAGGGCAAATAACCACATCAGTTGAGATCTTATACTAAGCTAAGATCCCAAACCAGACACAAACTTGATTTTTTTTTTTTTTTTTTCCCAGCTTCATTCTTATTTTATTTGGTAGACTACCAGTGCTCCCCCATCTGACAAAAAAAAGGCTTCCTTTTGAATCAGGGATCCTTATTAAAACAAAACCCTGGATGTAGCATACTGAATACAGTTTATCTACATGTGTTGGATAGGCAAATCCATTGAGCAAGATCTTGTTGGGCAGCCAATAAAAAAAAAATGTTGACAGCTCTTATTTTCATACAATACAGATCTAAATGCTAAAGGACAAATCATCTGAAATTTGAAATAAGACAATTAGGGTTATTTTTGATGTAAACTGAATAAGAAACTCTGACTTTACTACTCTGAACAAGAGAAGAAAACTAAAAGTAATGGGAAAGAATATACAACTGACAAATTCTCAATAATGGTTTTATCTGAGCAGGTTTTGGAATATTCTGCTCCCAGGTCATTGCTTTAAGTCCAGCATAAGTCAGAAGGCCACTGTCACAATATTTCTGATAGTCTTTATAAAAGTGAATTCAAGATTTTAATTTAGTTTTTGCATGAAGCTCTTCAATGTCACTTCAATAAACTGAGCTGGATAGATCCAGGATTGCATGGACAGACTGAACTGACTGACAGGGTCCCACAACAAAGAACTTCTGAAGGGCAGTTTATGGGAGACAGGAGAAGACTAATATTACTGATGGAGTCCATGCTATACCTGTTCTGTATATAAGGAAAAATTTACTGCAATATCTGCTATCATGAATGCCAAGTTTTTATTTTTCACTGAACAAAACCTGAAGTGTTTCCTGTCCTCCCATCAGCAATCAGGTTAATCACCTCTAGGTGCAAGCTTTCATGTCCATGCCAATCTTATGAGCACCCAACAGGAGACTACCAAAGCCTTTCTTACGAGTAGTGCCAAGTTGTTCCAACTTTCCATCCACATCCCTAAAGTTAGAAGTGATGATAAAAATAGGAATTTAGGAGGCAAGAAAATTTAGTAACTATGAATTTACTGCAGTCCATTTTTGACGTTAAAAGAATTATCAACATTTTGTACCACATAAAATATTTACCTTAATTATAAACCCAGAGTTGCATACAATATTGGAAACGCACTTTTGTGACTTATCTACACTGCAGAACACATAGAAAAACAAAATACTGTCAATATTGAAATTAAAGTTGAACAAGTATACTTCTTTCGGAGCATTACCTCACATGCTTCTGAATCATGAAAAACTTAACAAAACAAAACCAGAAAGGTGCACTGAGGGATGATTAGTAGCTGGTAAGCAACTGAGAGTAGCAATGTCAAAGCTGCAGAAATGGACTGATGAAGCAGGTAAGGCTGACAAACTTACTCTGAAGCTGTGGCTGAGGCTGCTGGAAGGAAAGGGGCTGTCCGAACACAAATGGACTGTGGACTAGGGAAGAGGGAGGTTTTGCAGCTTGATCAAAGATGGAAGGAGCTGGGAGATTTGGCCGTGACTGAATGGAATTCAGTATGGCACTCAGTTGGTCACCTGTAGTGGGTAAAACAGTCAAAACTACAACCCGTTACTTGTCATTCTCCAGAAAGGCAGAGTAAAATGGTGCTCAATTAAAGTTTAAATGATGATAACAGAGAAAGCTCATCTTTCAATCTTATTTAGCCACATACAACTCTGGTTGTGGCTAAACATAAAAATCTCACCCCATGCAAGGCAATAAAATTACTGAAAAGTACAAGCAGGGTTTTTAAGGGTCATGGATATTTTACTGCAATTATTTACAACATTTCAAAATAGAGATTTATATTCGCCTTGCTAAAAAATGAAGAGCAGCCAAAGAGAAAACAGAAATCCCTAGCATTTACAGTAATACATACATGCAGCAGAACATGCAGAAAAAAGATTAGGAAAAGTGATGAGAAGGGAAAGATGACATGTAATTAGGCTTTGGCAAGTGTATTTCTGTGCCAAGACTTCGGTAAATATTTGCTTGTTTTTGCAAATATCTTCAAAAGTATTCTGTCATGCTGTTTTTCAAGATCAGATTGAAGATAATTTTAAAAAAGTAAGTACCACTTAGGAACTGGTTTTCTGAAGAACTACATACAAAGGCAAACAAAGGCCTTCAAAAAACTAGCATGGTTTTAGCAATAGAGTTTTAACTTCTAGCAATAGAGTTTTAACTTCTGAATGTCGGTTCTCAAAAAACTCTATGTGAGAATTAGAAATACATGAAGCCCACAGTAAGAAGGCAGAGTGTATCACATCATGTTATAATTTGAAGTATACTTAGTAGTATGAGCAGGGAGACACCAAGAATTTGAGAGCATCTCAGATCTGAACCATCACCAAGCAAATCACTATATTCTGCAAAATCTTATCATTTTGACAGCATTCTAGAAATCCTAGTTAAAAAAAACCCCCAGCAGCTAATACAGAATTTAGAGCTTACTGAATTTACAATATTTTTGGGTGATTACTAATTGTCTTTTAATGGAATTAGAGAAAGACTTGTGGGTGTATGGAAACATGTCTTATCCAAGAACTACAAAATTAAATTTTGTACTTTTCTTCACATTTTGGTTTCAAAATTGATAGAACAAAAATACCAGAAAATAGCCGGAATGCATTCCTAAATAATCATCTACAGGTATCAATAAATCAATTTTATTACACTGTTTTGGAAGTAGCACACCTAAAAATTATTGGAATCAGTACCTGGGCAGCAATCTTTCCTACCTTAATGACCCAAAGTGATTAATATGTTTGACAAAGCACTATTATTCTTAAATACGATGGGCCTATTTCCTAAAATGAGTAATTATTTTAAAGGGAAGTACATCTGAGAAGAGGTTGAAAGTGATCTTCCCACAATAACTAAATATGGAGGTGAGTAGGGCCATTCATGAGGAATATTGAAGACTTGCCTGCAATGTAGAAGGCTGGAATAGAGAAGATATAGCTAAATCAAATAGAATGATTGTGGGAGTACATCTTCTGCTTTGCAGGTAATACTGTAAACACAGACCTATTACATGGGGATCTCTACATTGACCAGCAGTTTGAAACGCTCATAGATGGTGACTGAATTTTCATTGAAACTAGTGCATTGCTACCGAACTTCTTTTAACAAACGAACACCTCCAAAAGGACTGTTTAATTCAGAAATTCCCATTCTCCTGTGCCTCCACCTTTTTATTTTCCACAAAACTCAAAGCTTTTTAGACCTGAGAATGCAAGAAGTCTGTATATAAAGTAATGATACGGCTGAAGAATTCTGTTTTTGGGAAGGTAATATTATTCTGTCAATATAGCTGCCAACAACTCCCCACTCATGGGGAATTCAGAAGGAATTACAGTACATAGAATGAATAAAGTCATCTATCTAAGCTGCTCACTCACACTAAACATCAAAGCTTGAGGGTATGTTGAGAGAATAATGTGTATAAAATGACATGGAATTCAATGCCAGGAGTAGCTTCCAAACTTTCCCTAACTGTAATATGCTAATGAAACACCTTAGAAACTGTTTAAGATAGTTAAAAATCCCACAATGTCTTCAGAAACTAGGACATCTTAATATAGAATACTGATTTCCAAGATTTTTATCTTTGTACAACTCAGGAAAAAAAATTATTTTCTTAATCTGCTTTTGCAGGAGAAAGGATAACACTTTTGCACTATTACACAGTTGACCTTGAGAGACAAGCTGTAATACTGCCTCACACTGAACATCTTAAACACTTCCCCTTTTCTGATTCAAACATTACTTTGCAATGAGCATGGCTGAACTGGGAAAAGCAGTTCTGTACAAAAAGGCCCTATAAAAGGAAAACACTTCAACTTTTCCAGCCTTTGTCCAAAAAAAAGGTTTCCTATAGCAGTGCATGGACAAGTATGAACTGCTTCTTTATGCAGTAACACACTGTGAAATGATATAAAACTATTTCATGTTATGAAAATAACAGACTAGAACATTTAGGAATATTTTTCCCCTCATCTCTTATCCTTTAAAGTGATTCTTAAATCAAGTTAATTCATTTAGGAGACCAGTAAGAATACATGCTAAACACATAATGGACCTTAGGCCCATGTTTGTAGTGGCATGGACAGAGTACAGCAATTTAAGAGTAGATTGACAAAGCTCCATGTTTCAGCAATATTTCTCAAGGACATCTACTTCAGCAAAAGTCCCTTTTGTATTATTAAATCTTCTAGATCTAATCATTGAATGAACAGAAGGCATACAGTTTGAGTTTATTGTGTTGCCTTATAGAAACAACTATTTTATGCCAGTAAAATTAACGAGGTTTTATTTATTCTTCAGGGTTTGTAACTGCTGTCTATGTGATTGAAAGGTAACTTCAGTTTTACAACTTAAATCTCAAATGGTATCTTTCATCTTGTCATCCCAACAAAGACACTTAGAAAATGTCAAGACAGGTGAGAAGTGTTTCTGATCATTTTAAAACACACAATTTCTAAATGCAATAATTTTCATATCTTGTTTTACAAGTATATATTTTTCATTTCCGCATTACAGTTTTGTGCCTACCACTATAGAAAGCCTCAACTGTAACTTGCAAATCTCTGATCCTTTTTATACAGAGTACTTAGACTGAGTGATATTAAAACAGAGAAAGAGAAAAAAGCAATCATAACATTAACTACATGTTTTGTAAACACCTTGCAATTCATCGCAGTACTGCTTACGTCTTTTGAACAACATCTGATGGTGCCTAAAAAATGTAGGAAATGAGTAACAAAAACATAAGCAAAGTTAAGAAAAACATAATTTTTAAAAATATGAGTGTAAAAACATACCTTTGTTATTTCCAAGGCCATAATCAAACCCTTGTCCATTACTACAACTTGTCCCCTTACTGAAAGCTTGTATTGAAAAAGGACTTGGGGGAGGAGTCTGAACATTTTGATCTAGAAGGACTTGTTCTGTAAAAAACACACATCACTTCAGAATTAGACCTTCTTAGTAACTGATTTACATTGGAATGATAAGTCACAAGGCAAAGGAGCAATTTTTTTTCCACAGATAGCACTCTTCCACTCTACTTAATTCTCTTCAGAAAGAAAAGCACATCTCTCTTCTTTAGAGCTCATACTCTAAAAATAAAGACGGAGGACTTAATACCATGCAGACTGTTTTTATGTTTGACAGAGTTGCTGCCAGCTTTGCTGTCATATGCCACTTAGGAACAGGCTTGACACTTTTGTTTTTCAATAACATCACACCATTCAATGTTTATTCTTTGGAGAGCAATTGTTAAATTCATTTGACAAAGCAGAGTGGAGAAAGGATAGTTTTCAGAGTGGCAAACTCAGAGGCAAGAAACTTTCAATCCTGGCTATCTCTATCCCCTAATAGATCATGGGACATAGACATTTTTTTCCCTGACAGATTTATTCATATCTGTTACTGAGTACTACAGTTTTGCTTTCTGTATGACACATAAAAACCTCTAACCCAAACCAACCTGGGGTCTTTCAGAATATCCATAACAAAAGAAGAGCCAAGAAAAATGAGAGAACTCACTTGACTATTTAGATTTAGTGAGACATTACTGACTTAATGTGGTCAGAAATATCATGCTGAGTGATGATCTATAAGAAATAATTCACAAGAAATGTCCCAAGTGCAGTTTAAAAGCTAGATTCGCACCTCGAACCTCTTATAAATGTACTAAAATTACCATGGATTCAATTAAAAAAAAAAAATCACAACTTTTCTAAGAGCCATTTTCAGAAAACCGCATTTCAGGCCAAAAACTGCATTTCAGAGTACAAACTTTTACATAACACACATATACAAATTAAAAAAAAATCATGGAGAAAGTTGGAAAATTAAACTTGGTTTAAAAAAGAAAAGATACAGAATTTTCTCACTTAGAAGCAACACTAGATCTTGCTATAGTGTTTCAGCTAAAGTATCTGGATACCTGCCTATGGACTTGGGCATTCAGTATGACTTTTGCTTTGTCTCTGACAGAAATCCTACTTCTTTCTGAGAATTATAATTTTATTAAATAATTAAAATATAAAAGCAATATGAAAAATGGTATTATTTATGGATAAAAATACAGACAGTCTAGTTGGAACTTGGCCGAATCCTAATCATTTCCCTCCATTAAAAGCTTTGAAACTGATGACAAAGAGTATTCCTAATTCACTTCATGGCAAATAAAAGCAATTAGTTTAAATAATTTTCAGATGTGGCTTAAGCACATTAGTTTTACTCGGTACTGAGATGGACAAGGAGCATAGAATAACTATTTAAACTGTTTTAGCTAGATGCATAACAGTCTGTGAGAACAACAATACACTTGAAGATGTCCTTCAGTAACAGTACATAAGTATCAAGAATCTGAAAGACAGACCTTCAAACAAGGGTCTTTATAAATTCTTCCAGATTTCAGAATTCTTTCTTAAAGCATAGATACACCTTGAGAAATTACAGAAAAGATGAAATGATAGATATATTATTGAAGCTGGAAAAGACTATTTAAATTATGCAAATACTGTCAAGTTACTTAAATGTAGGTTGTAGCTATTCCTCAAAATAAGTACTCTTGAATGGAAATTTTTGCACACAATTTTTTAACTTCAGAGAAATAATTTTCTACTGGAAAGGCAAACAGCCTCATATGAGAACAGAAAATGATGAAGTTACCAATCCTATTATTGAATATGTGCACTTTTAACAGTAAGGTATTGTTCCAATACACAAATACTTAAGTTTCTGGAATCTATTTGGGCTCTTTTAGCACCTCAGGACTTGACATTATCAGACATAAATAAAAATGGAGAATCTATGACTTCAAAAAGATACTGTGCTAAGGATTAAACATTTTTCACAATTTATATATTTTATGAAAAACTCTCAGTATTCCCCTTCACAGAATGTTTTATATCTTAAAGTCAAGCAGCAACAGCCTACAACAAATACTTACGTATTAGCAAGGAATGACTGTTTTAATATTGTAACGTGATGATAATTATCAGAGTATCTAGGTGTGAAATAATTTTCAGCACAAAATGTCCAAACCAGAAAAAGGACAAAGAGTCTACTGTAATGAACAAATAAGAGGCTGACAATACGTACCACCTAACACCACAAGCAGAATATGACTACTGAGGTAGAAGTTTTTCATTAAGACATCTTTTGAAAATGGATATATATTAGATCCCATAAATGGAGTGGGAAGATTATGAACTGAAAATGTCGAGATTTATTCAGAAAACAGAGAAATATATGTTAAAGGAAAAAAAAAAAAAAAAGAAGAAATTTGAAGAAACTAACTCTTCAAGTGAGTTGAAACAAACCAGTCACTAGGGAATTCTACCAAAATTTTATTATCAACGAACGAACCTTAAATGTTTCTCCCCGAGAATACTTGTAACAAAATCATCCTAGTGAAGATCTGTAGTAATTTCTACTAGACACTGGAAAGACAAGAAGGACGTGCTAGACAGTTAGGGTGCTGAGTCCACTTTCAGGCTCCACATCAGAATACAGGCTGAAATGAGTTCAGTGGAGACCATCAAGACAGTCAGGGCAGTAGAGCGCACAATATCTAAGGAGAGGCCAAAAGATCTGGGTTTGTTCAATCTTAAAAAGGGAAAGCTAAGGAGACACCTTATTGCTCCCTTCAACTACTTAATTGAAGGGTTCACGGAAGATGAAGCCAGGCTTCTCTCAGAGGTTCACAGTGATAGGACAAGTTGTCCAGAGAGGCTGAAGACAGAATTTGACTAGACAAGGGCCCGAGCAACCTGATCTAGCTGAATCTGCACTGACAGGGAAGTTGGATAGATGACCTGAGGGATCATCTGAGATGATCTGAGGGATGAGGTACCATCCAAAGGGACCTGGACAAGCTCGAGAGGTGGGCCTGGGTGAACCTCATAAAGTTCAACAAGGACAAATGCAAGGTCCCACACCTGGGTTGAAGCAAACCCCAGTATCAATACAGGCTGGGGG
>KL260338.1:0-38133 GCA_000699545.1 Podiceps cristatus
TGCCGCGCCGCGCCCTTCTGACGCGCCACACATTTCCCAGGCAGAGACACTGCATACATCTGAAGCTACCTTCTGAGCAGGTAACTGAGCATAGAGATGGGCGTCGTGTGCTTTCTTGCAGCAGCAGCATAACAATCTGTCAGATGTATAATTTTGACAAATGTCCTACAGGACTTGGCAGCCTGATATGGGATGTGCTGTCACTTGCCCTCAGACCCTCCACTTGAGGGGAAAAAAAAAAAGATGATTGAGCAGAGCACTGGTGAAAAGAGAACATCCTGGTTATCTGTGTTCTTTCAGATCAGCTTAATTTTTCAAGATAGCCCAAGTGACTCTTGAAACAATTGTGTGATGGACTCTTGACCGTACAGTGCTTTCACTTGTTGCCTTGACCTTTGACAGCTGAACTGGACCAGCAGTTCTCAGTTCTCCTGGGCATTGTGTTTTGACCACTTGCTAAGCCTAAGCACCCAAGGTTATATAGGGAGTTGAGAGGCATGGGAAAGGCCTGGCACCTGCTGCAGTGCAAGGTACAAGATCCTTGCCTCAGCACCTCTCATTTTAAGGCTTCTAATTTCTGTCAGCTCAGGCTATCCAAGAGCTTCAGTAGTTTACTTTGCTCACTTTCAATTGTAAGGGAAAAAGCCTTCCCTTGCACTTGTCTGAAGTAGTGGGCCTACTACAGGCTGAATTGGTGGCATGGCACTCGAGTGGTTAACAGTCTTGTTTTTCCATCTACACTGAAAATGACTGTTCCTCTAAAGCCTATTACTCTGTGCAATAGGCTGCTGTCCTTCCTGACTCTCTGTATCCTGCAGTGACTTCCTCCCTTCAGATAAAGTGAAGTTTATCTATAGAATTCTTAGTAACTGGAGGAACAAAAGCAAATGGGGGCAGCCATGAGATCTGCTGCTATGAGCTAGCCTCACAAAACTGAAGGTGAGCATTCCTTCCCTCACCAGTGCCCACAAGAATAGAGGTTCCTTCTAAAGAAGAAATAGATGCTGGGGTCACCCAGCTCTGAGTTCTTGCACACAAGGTTGTCATGCAAAGAAGCATGTAAAAGACAATGCAGTAGAACTGTTAACGCTGCTGCATCAGACTTGGTTCGTGTTGTGGTGGTGGAGTGAATAAATGAAGAACTTCGGGGCTTGTACTTTGCTTATTGCATTTGGCTTTTGTGACTTGCTTTATAGTTTGTAAAATGCACTACTTTAACCACATATATAAGCACAAATTATATATATGTCAATTGTGCGCTTAGATTCTAGCCCTACTGTTTGGTCAGGAATCAAAGGTCAGGGTTCTGGATGATGGTCCGAGTTCAGCTTTAAATTATGCTTTGAAAGACTTCCCCGTGTGTCTGTGGCTGTTTGGGGGCATTTCAGCACTAATAACATTGGCTTTTACTAGAAGGGATAAAACTGAGAAGCAGAACACTTTCAAAATGCTACATAACACAAGGAAGATTATTTGGAAAATGGATTTTAGAGTTGGTTTACTCTGGTGGTGGCTGGCAGGGGCTGTCTGAGCCCTCAGGACTCTGGATCTGCTCATGGTGATGCAGATAGCTGGAAACAATTGTCAATCCTGTTCACTTAGGTCTCCACTTCCCATATAGTAAGAAATTGTCCCTGGTGATGTTCACAGAATCATAGAATGTCCTGAGTTGGAAGGGATCCACAAGGATCGAGTCCAATGCCTGTCCCTGCATAGGACAACCCCAAGATTCACACCACACGTCTGAGGGTGTTGTCCAAATGCTTCTTGAATGTTGTCAGGCTTGGCGCTGTGACTAATTCCCTGGGGAGCCTGTTCCAGTGCTTCACCACCCTCTGGGTGAAGAACCTTTTCCTAATATCCAACCTAAACCTCCCCTGGCACATCCTCCTGCCATTCCCTCAGGTCCTGTGTTATGTGTCCTCACGTTTGTTTCCCAGTCCTTTTGTTTTTGCTGCAATGACAGGGCCCAAGCCCCATAGCAGGCAGTGGGAAGAGCTGTGTTGCTTACTGCACTTTGGACCACAGTTGTGCTTAAGCTGGATTAACTCTATCCTGGACCACAGTTGTGCTTAAGATGGATTAACTCTGTCCTAGCTGAAGTTCCATTCCCTACAAACACTGATGGGAATTGATTGTTGAATTCAGAGTCTTTAAAGGAGAATACACTGTGGGTCATAGGAAAGATGGGGAAGAGGTTCTGAAACCACCTGCTTGACAGAACAGTGAAGCTAATGAGCATGTTTTGATGGACTTCATGTGATACTGATGTCTTTAGGAGCAAGACTTTAGGGTCAGTGATCCAGGGATTTAACTTTGGTTCTTTGTTCCTAGGACTATTGGGTTCTTTTTGTAGATCTAGAACACATCTTATGTCCCTGGGCACCAGTCTGTGCTTCTGCTATCTCCTCCCTTGAGACAGGAGTTTCTTCTGCTGTGATTGAACCATAGTGTTCTTCTAAAGTAGTAAGTTGTCTTAAAAAATGTAATGTATTTACTTGATGGAGAGTTCTAGTATTACTTTCCAATGTCTGTCTAAAAGAAAGTGATGGGCTTTGTTCAAATGCTGGAGCGCTGTCATACTCATTTTCTGAGACTGGTATTAAGAGTTCTATGTGACATTTGGTGTTGTACAGTGGATGATCAGTATGTGCTGTACCAGGTGCTGTACAAGGCAAAACAGTAATTAGGTAGTAAATAGCTTTGAGGTTCCTGTAGCTGTGGTCCAATGCTACCAAATGTCCACTGTTCTTTAGTGTCTGGCAAGCTGAGAGCACTTTAGTGGGAACTATGAAAGAGACTCTCTTCACAGCTCCTAATGATAATGAAAGTGCAGGACCTTAATGTCTTTGAGACACCTGTCAAGCGTGGGGGCACCTTTCAGGCCATGCTTCATTAGGATCTTGCCTCTACTTGCAGTTGAGGCAGGGACTTTTGGTTAGGTCAGTGTCAATTCAAGATGGGAAGGGAGCCAAGGCGCAGCAGCTTGTGCTTGTTCTTTTGGTCCCTGGGTAAGCTGGATTCGTGAGTTATTGAAGGAGGAGGAGGTAAGAAATGAAAACAGCTCTAACCAGCTGGAACTAGATCTCTCCTAGCTGGACAGTTAGGATTTGTCAAACAAACAATGCCTAACTGTTTGCCTTGCAAGTAAACATGAGCGGAACAAAGCCTCAGCTGTATGTGTGTGTGCTTGTGAACCTCCTTGCACTTATTTTACTGGCTGTCCACGTGCTGGTCAGTGTGTGGCTTGTGCCTTTAATCAAAGACAAAAGGAGAGGGACGGGCAGGCAGCGACAGGCAAACATAACCCTTCCATGCACTGGGAGAGCTGCAGTTCGTCTATGCCAGGCCTGTTGTATGCCTCTTGTGTGTCTGAGAGATTTTTGTATATAGTTCCACCTGTTAGTAAAAGCAGAGTTGGCAAGTAAGTTCAGATGAACCAGGACCAGCTACAATTACCCCATGGAGCTCTACAGACTAAATAGCTGCCCTAGGGAGGCTTATGAGCAGAGGTAATGTGGTTGCTAATGTGGTGAGAAAGGGTGTGACCGGCAGTTTGGTGCTACCTGTGCACTTTCATTTTACATGGACTGCAGCACTGTTCAGCTGCCTGCTATACCACCTAGTGTGCTGTGTAGTTACTGTGTGTCTGAGTACTCCGAAATTCCCCTACGGCTTTGTGCAAGGGAGGGTCTCAAACATTTGTTTCAGCTGGTAAGGCACAAAGCTGGAGAATCCACTCTCTGCTTTATTGCTTTTGGCTCGCACCATGGCTGCTCTGGTCTGATGTGAAAGCTGGAAACAGTGAGGTTGATGCTTTATTTTTCCAATGTAATTTTCAACTGTGGAGTCTCAAAACAGCAACAATATGTAACTTGTTTTCCACTGCTCCTAGTGACTGGAGGCAAGAATGAGGGGAATGTCCCATGGTACCAGAGTGAAATGGAAATAGAACAGTGAAGTTCTGGTGAAATGAAAATCTTAGTCTAATTAGCCTATCCCCTTAATTAAAAGTATTTCTTTGTGTCAGTTTGTCCATGTTAAATGACATGAGGGCAGAAGAGCTGATGTGTGTCTAGGAGCACCTGGAAAACTATGACATGAGGGAGGGAAAAGAGGTGGTCAGTGAGTGGTGAAGTGCAAGATGAGGAACGGGAATGCTAGAAAGAGAAAAAGAAGGCTCAGGAGAGATGGAAAGTGGAAACTGTTTACTTTCCTTGCAGACATGAAGGACTTCTCATCCAGGGAAAGACAAGATGACCTGATGCTTCAATCTGGATACAGCACTGGGAACAACATGTAAAGGCATTGCCCTCCCCATAGGTGCAGGGACAGGCTGTGTGATTAAGTCCCTGCAAATGGAGCATTAAAATCCTTGCTCCTTTTCTGTCTGCTCTCCAAGAGCCTTAAGGAAGCTGAAGCACTATGTCTGTAGTTATGCCTTAGAGCCTTTGAGTGCTGAGGTCTCTGTTACCACAGTAGTCTCCTCAGCTGCCACCTTTCAGTTTGTTCTGTCCATGGAAGACGATGCCAAATGGCAGCATAAATTGGTCCTTGGCTCACAGTACTAGGCAAACCAACCTTGGAACTGATTAGCCTTTAACTTCACTTATCTGCCTAACAGATTGGCACTGGCGCCAGCAGACTCGGGAAGGTGACACTGTATTGGTTTACACTGAGTCTATGTCCAAAAGGTTTCCTTTAGGGGGTATAAGGGAAGCAGTTCACACAGGCTGAAGAATGAATGGCTTATTTTCTAATGTGCATGGGACAAACCTTGCCAATAACCAAAGGCAAGTGAGGTTTTCAAAGCCCTATATGATGAAACAAAATCCTGGGAGCATTGAAATAGCTGAGGGCATGCTTTAATGGGTTATAAAAAGTTCCTAGCACAAACGAGGCTAACATATTTAGTATGCGCTAACTGGGTGCCCAAGCTTAATATCTTAGACACAGTGATCATGCAGCAAACGAGGAGTCTTTGATCCATCTGACACAGGTCCTGCCCAGTGTACCTTCCCAATTTCCCTTAGGTCAGCCCTGACCTTTAAGGCACTTGCATCCCTTTTCCAGCCTGTGTGTTGCAAGTCTGGAGTTGTGTAGCTTGGGGATTTTGCTTGGTTGATCACTGTAGAAAAAGTAAAAAGCTTTTGAAAACTTCCAGATGAAAGGAGGTAGTTGTCAGAACAGAGAAACAGGGCACTGCCAGGAGAGCAAGAGGGGGACAGGGAGAGAAAACACAATGGCCGTTAGTGGCAAGTCCTCCTGCGGAGTAAGGCTGTTTCCTGGCAACGTGTGGCAATCTGTGGACAGAGCAAAAGGAGCCTGAATAAAGCGCCAGGGTCCATTTTGAGTGTTTGGGAGAACTTGGCTGTTCACTTATTGCAGACCTGCCTAGTTTATTAATAACGCTTCCTTAGGATGTAATCCTCGCTGCTACAGAAGCACTGACAAGAAGTGATGTAGGGCACAGATCTGCCTGCAGAAGAGTTGGAGAGCACTTTTGCTTGGCCCTGTTCTGGACCTGTTCCTTGGCCGTGACATTTTGTTGCCAAGCATTTGGTTGCCAGGCCAACTTTTCAGTTTGAAATCATAACCTAAGCACAGCAGGAGGCCAAAAACCTTTTCAGGTCTAGCTCCTGTTCTCTCCCTGTTGATCATATAACTGGTTGTGTGAGTGGGATTGGCTGAACGCTTCTATGGCTTGTCAACAACAGCCCAGATGAAAACCTACCAGCAGGGAAATGACAGTTCACTTTGGAAATGGGCACAGAAGTGAGTGGCAGTTAGGACTGGAAGATTTCTGGCTTCCCAGCTCTGCCACCTGCCTGCAACCAAGCCCTCTCTGTCATTCAGCTCGCAGTGCTCCACTGACACGAGCTGCTGCAGAGTGCCAGGGGAGCACTGTTGCTCAAAGCCTGCCCGGGTACTGGTGAGCTAGGAAAGGCTTCCATTTTCCAGGTTCATGTGTGTGCTTAGGGTTAAGCTACTGCATAGGTCTTTTCACAGTAAGACTGTTTCCAGACTGTTAAAGACGTGTTTCAGATAGTCAGGATCAAGGTCTTAAAACAAGCAATACTTTGTTGATAATGATGTGTATTAAGATCATTAAATTGCTGAAATATGTTGAGTGCACAGTTCTTGGGTGTTTTCCTTCCTCAATGGGTCAATGAAGAGGCATGCACTCAGTAATGCTGAAATGGCTCAAAATGAAGAATCTGGGCTGGGATGAAAGAACTGAAAGGATGGTGAGAAAACCTGTGAGCTCTTTTAGTCAGGCAGGATTTCATATTACTGCTATTGTATGAAGGAAACTGAGCGTATACCTTAATGCAACTCTGAGCTTGTAAGAGCAGGCTACTTAAAAAATGAGGGTTAAATCAATGAGTGGAATCAGAGCAATTGTGATGAAAAAGCACTTGGTTAAAAGTAAGGCTGTGTTTTGCAGAGAAGTGATGGGGCCTGAGGTAGCAGTCCCAACTACTTGTTTAAACTGTTTTGCAGAAGCAGGCTTTTTGCTTGTTCCTTTAATGAAACTGCATACCTGCAGCTTGGTAATTATCAAGTGTGTTAAAACACAGATCAAAAAATAGATGAGCTGGTCCTGTCTAAGCCTTAGGATTGCCATCTGGGGTGTCAGGCATCACTGGGGAGCACTGTATAAGAAGTCTCTGATTTTTTAAATACTTCACATCTCACCCTTAAGTCTGGCAGTGGGCAGGGCTGGCATTTCAAAATTGAAAGGAAAATTTCTTTTGCCTCCCTCTGGTATCACAGCATTGGTGTGGAGAGCATCCCAACAACACGATAATATTAGGTTTTTAATTGCATTGTACACATTCCTGTTATTCAAATATGGCTTGAGCTGCTCTTTACCTGCAGTGTGGGTTGAAAGCACAGCAGCTCTGCTTGCTACTTTCCTGTTTACTGTAATGTTGTTCAGTAATGATTCGCATGATCTCCATGTCAATCTGCCCTAGATTTCACCTGGTTTTCCACCTAAATGTCTCTGCTAAAACCGTATTTGGAACTAAAGACAGTGGTGGGTAAGGACTGTGCAAGAACAAGAGCAAAAACTGTCCTGGCATTCAAGAGACTTGCTTCTCAGTTGCAAGGGAGACGAGGTCTTGGGTAGCTGAGGAAGTCTGCTCATGCTATGGAACCAAGCAGAAAAAGCTTGCTGTGTCTCAGTCTGTGAGTAACTGAGGGAAAACTGTATCCTATAGGTCAGGGGTCCCAAGGAAGTTTTTGTGCTTGCTGAGTTTTTCTTTTGTTTGACATTCAGCAAGTGCATTTTGCAGTCTAGTTGATGCTGTTTGTTTCTGGATTACAGGCTGTGTCGTATGCCTGACCTTCCACTACACTTTATGCTGTCATTTCAACCTGCTCAAGGACAAAGCACTCGAGTTGCTTTGTGCTCCTCTTGTGCTACAGTGAAGTCAAATGCCTTTCACTGGCATGATCTGATCATGGTGGAAAGCAGTGGGAGAATCCAGCCCTTGTGCTGCAGGGAATAATGATCTTTTCTTTTGCTCCCTTGTCTGAAATGTCATCTTAGAGAGAGAATGAGAGAAAGAAAAGGACTGATGAATATGTAGGACAGAAGGGTTAAGTGAGTGTGTGTCAGATGTTTGCCACTCTGATCCAGAGAAATGTTCATATACTATATAAAGAATAAGACATGTGAGTAGGGGACAAACCTGTTCAATACAGATACCTATGGAAGCCTAGTATTTAAGGTCAAAAGGAAACTGGTAACTTTTGGATTTGGCCTGCTGCCTTGGGTCAATGAATTCATGCCACATTTACAATGAATACTGTACTTGCTCTCACTCTCCAATTCTGTTCAAGAATATGCTAGCAACTGCTGCATTGAAATATTGAACTGTACTGCAGGCGTCAAGTGAAAGAGACCCTAACACTTCATCTTTTCTAACTGGCACCTTTTATTCAAAGTATTGGTAAATGGAAGGGCTCCATTTGTCCCTAATAAGGAAATAATCAAGAGTCATGCAAAATGCAAGGTCCTCCGAAGGCCATCATTCCCACACTAGCAGATGGCACTGCTAGAGGTTTTTTAAGAACAAATACTGTAGCAGTTTACAGGAGCTCTGGTTGTAAACTAAGACCTGTTGTACTGGCTGCTATACCAACACAGAACAAGGACAGTCTTTGAGTGTTCAAATTCTGTTGATTTTTGAAGATAAAAATACCTATTCAAAGATTTCAAGGATGCTCCCACTTACAAACACATGTTCCTAAAGAAAGTACTAATTATGTGGTGCATGTTAACTGCAAAGGCTTCTGTTGGGAAGCTCTGATTTCATGCTCTCTAGAGAAGTATACTGCAGTAGCTTGGACACAGTTTGTTCCTTTCAAAAACAAACAATTTGTTGAAGCATAAGTAGTAAAAGGATTTGGTAGTTTGATCATAATTGCAAATGAAAGTTTGCATGCTAGTTGTACCTATATTTTTATCTCCCTCAGCTTTCATCTATGATGTGCGAAGGGTCTCAAGCAAAAGTGTAATTTGTTTGACTCTGTATTCCACCTGTATTTTTAGACTGATGATCTTTTCATATTTCAATGAATATTGGATTATTAACATATTAGATGTATTTTAATTACTAAGTACATAGTTTATTACATGAATTAAGGGGAACTTTGATTTCAGATGCTCTGTATAATTGCCAGCCCTTGCAGATAATTGTGTAGTCCTCCAGTGCTTGTTTTTTTCTTCTAATCTTCTGTGTTAATACACTGAAAGGAAAAATCAGTTACTGTGTTAAAAAAAAGAATGAGGCAAAAAAGTTCTGAAATTTGGCTGATGCTTACCTTCAGGGCTCAGAAATCAGAAGACTACCAGAGGGGGAAAAACTCCTGGATTTTTAACAATGTTGTTTGGCTATGTGCCTTCAATGACTGCATACTGAAAGGTTATTGGCAGTGCATGAATGCAAGCCCCTGGAAGAGACCAGTTGGAGTTTTGCTAGAGCTTTTGGCATAGCAGAGTCAGGCATTGGCCATGGCTGACTCTTCAGGACAAAGTTTTCTATTTGACTCTTAATTACTCTTTGGCTGTTATGCAATATAATATAGTACTGAAAATACAGTGAGAAATCAGAGCAAATACCTGTCACACGGCATGGAGTTACCACTGTCTGGACTGCTGCGCCTACATTGGAGATCACATATCACCGTTTATCTGCACCTTTCTTCATTTTCATGGTGTCCAGGAGATGGTCTGTGCAGCCCCTAAAGCCAGGTAAGTCTGGGTTACTCAACCCTGATTTGCTTCAGGGGACTGTGCTATAGGCCCTGTGCTAAGCAAATACACTTTAACCAGTTGTGATTCTGTAGAGCTCAAATGCTTAATTACTCAGCTTCAAGACTGGTCAGAGGCATGGCTGCCCGCGTGAGGGTCTTCTTGCAGACCAGTGTCCCATGTCCTAGTCAGCACTACTTTGAGTCAGGGTTCCCATGAGCTTAAACAGAAATAAGGTGATAAAGAGGTAGAGACTGTGGAGAGGGAGGCACAGGGGTTTTCTTACTTTATAAAAAGAAATGTCACCAAGTAAAAAATTCCATCAGAGGAAGAAAGGAAGTGACAAGGGGACTGACTTCATGCAGCAGCGCTGTTGCTCTGTTTTGCAGAGATGTTGGCATGATTACAGAAGTCTAAGGAGGATCAAAGAGGCAGTCTTGCAGATGACAGCAGGTCTTGCCAAATCTTTCTTTATAGACCTTGCTTCGGGGAACTCTGACAGCAGTGCTAAAGCTTTCTACTTATCAGGTGGTAAGTTAAAGGAAAACTTGTCTTGCAGGCTTCACGTTGCAAATGCAAATGCTTGCTTTGCCCGTGGTGTGATGTCTGACTTAAAGTTTACACACTTTTATACACCTGATTACAGGGACAACTTAGATAAACTTTCCTGGAGAATTAGGGCTCCTGGACATGCGATCTTTAGGAGAAACAGGGCAATAAGCAAGAGGCTACAGGAGGTAGAACTATCCTGTGGGACCAGGCTATTTGAATTGGGTAATCCATTACTAAAGCTCGCTTGAAGACAAACTCCCAAATCTTGCGGGGCAGAGACAGGCAGAACTGCTGCAAGCTTTAGCTAGAAGTTATCATAATCCTCAGGGCGTAAATCAAATGGTAAACAGAAATGCCAAGTCAGTAAGGAATCATGGCTAACCTGGATGTCAGTTAGTGTCTTGGTGGGTGGAGGAGATGACTGCAGCTGGTTAGCCACCTGCCCTGAAAAGGGTGGGAAGGTCTTGATCCAACAGGACCTATACCTTGCATCCCCAGGAGGTGATCCATAACCAGTTAGAGGAAGGGGTTTTTTGCTGCAGTATCATCTGTTATGAAGCAGTTGAGCTACCCGGAGATAGAATGATTTTTGTTTTGTCAAGCAACATGGCTGAAAAAGGACTGTCTCCAGCTGGGTACAAAGTGCTTGCTGTACATAAAGCTCCAGAAGATGTTTTTAGAAAGCAGCTGTTGGAACTTTGCACTCATTTTGTTCATATATGCTCCCCACTGCCTTTGTAGAAGCTGTCTGTAAGGCTGTTAGCAGGCACCAGACACAGCCTGACCACAGAATGCAAAAGAGGGGCGATTTCTGGAGCAGGAAGAGAAATGCTGAAAACCACCAATGGATTCTCTGAAACTCACTTAGCAAAGAGGCAGCTATCCTTGGGCAAGGCACTCTACTCTGGCTCTGTCAGCCAGGCCAGGAAACAAGTTTGTTTTCCAGCCCTTGCAAAATGCTGTGTGGCACTTGATGTGATTGATTCAGGTGGGAGTGGAAGGACAGCAAGTAGGCTTGGTAGTGCTGCTGATCTAGGTTCTAGAGGAGCCACGTGGTGTGGAGTACATTGCATCTTTATTATATAAATGAATATCAGTGGACAGATAATATTTCAACAGTAAGGCATACAAGGTTTTACCCCAGTCTGAAACAGAGGCAGTAAACCGCAAAGCCGAGCAAATTGCCAAGGACTGTATGGTTACTATATGTAACCTTTCAGATCTTATAAAGTTACCTGGTGCTTGTGGGGTGGTGATGAAGTAGTTAAATCCTCAGGCAGAGAGGGAGCACTGGGAAAAGGGACTGATTGGAGAATGTGAAATGACCTAAGATGCTTGCTCCTAATCCAGGGAAAAGGAGGAGGAAGGGAGAGGTTGGACTGGCCAGGTAAAGGGGGAGTATGGGGCTGGTCAAGAACTGTATTCTAAAAATGTAGTTGCACCCTTCCTTTCACTTCTAGAAGAAAGGAGGAATTGAAGCTGCTCACCATTCTCAGTCTTTCCTGTAGACTACAAGATAAATCTCAAAGGGATCTCATAAGCTCATCCTATGAGCTATTTTGTCTCCTACCCCAGAGCAGGATTAACTACAGCAGTTTGTCTAACCTGTTCTGAAAAATCTTCCTGGGCTAGAAACATCACCATCTCCCCAAGCAATTCATTCAATACTTAATTATCCTTGGAGCTACAAAATTTGTCCATAATGGTCCATCACTTGGTGTAATTTAGGTACACCTTTATCTGCCCTTATCAAAGGGAACATAGCTGCACAGACTGTCCCCTTCCCCTTTGCTATTTTTCTAAGTCATAGGCTGTGTACTGACTCTGTATTGTCTTTTCTGGGCTAAACCACCCCTTACACTTAATATCTACTCACAGGCATGTGGTTTCCAGACTTAGGTTCTCGCTGCCATCCTCTAGAGTTGATCCTGTTTGTCCACACCTTGTTCTGAAGTGCCGTATGCTACTTGATAGCAGCACACCTGTGGATATGGAATAGAAGGGAAGAGTTACTTCACATAGCCCTGCTTAGTGTTTGCCCCTCGTGAAAACCACACGATACAGCTGACTCGGGGCCAGCCTGTGATCTGCTGTAATCCCTTGAGCCCTTCCTGCAGAATGACAGAGTGAGTGGTCACCTCCCTCCCCGTGCCCCAGTGCAGTAAGCACTTGACTCTTTTCTGTACCTAGCTCTTATTTTTCAAGTCACACTCAAATCTAGTTCTATTGTTCTGTGGTATGTGCAGGCCTCCTGTCTCACTGTCAAGTTTCAGTGCATGATCTCCTTTTTTTATTTTTTCATTGGAAGTATCACCTGGATTTTCTGTGGAAATATTTAACAGCACTGGGGTGGGAAATACCCCTCTGGATACTTATAAAATGCATTTTTCCATCTGGGTAGCAGATTATTAATAACTAGAGTTTTCTAGCAGTGTTTGCACTTCCATTAAAATATTTTCCTGTAGATTGTTTCTTCTGGATGTTTAGAATACAAGATGGCCAGGTCCTAGGCTGGAAAGGGAATGCTGCTCTGGCCTCACTTATCTGTACTCTATGGAGTTCCCAGGATGTGATTCATAGCAGCTGCTGCTTTCCAGGCAGTGCTCTGGTGACTGACCCTCATGTGCCTACAGACCTCGGCCTGTCAGGATTTTTCCGTGGTACAAAAGCAGAAACAAAAAAGTCGCTTGGGGAGTTGTGGCTCTCGTAGCTAGTCATATCTGAGCTAAACCTGACAGTAACTTTTTTGGGCTAGAAGAAGGTACTTCTTGGGCCACAGGGCATGTACCCTGACAAATAATTGGAAATGCTTCTGTGCAATAGAATTGTGAGGTCTTGTCTAAAGGAGGGTTTGTTATAACGCCGTGTACCAGGCCAGCCTGCTCTTCCTTCTTCAGAGATATGAGTTAGTGCAGCCATTGTAGTAGCATTTCTTGCTGGCCTATGATACTAGTGTTATTTCTCCTAAGCTTACAACAAAGACATTGTGAACTGCCCAAACTAAATGAAAAGATGTCACTTTCCAGTGTTTCTCAGCAACTGGATCCGAGATGAGTTTCTTTTTCTAGTCACCAGGTAATGTGACTAGAAACATTTCACAGAATCCTTGGAGCTTTTCTTGGCCAGTGTCTGAGACTTCTGTAGAAATGAGTTTCTCTCTCCCAGCAGTCTGCCAGTGAGGAAGACAACCTCATGGGACTGGTGAAGTGGTGCTCCATACCAGTCCCCTTTGTCACTGGAGTGGCTCTGGGTAAGAAAAGGGAACATGTTGCTTCCATAAGAAATCCACTGCCTTACACAGATGATGTATCACAGAAAGCTGTGATACTAGTGCCAGTGTGTGCTGGCCACACTAGCCGCAGTGTGGCTGTGTGGGGAAGGACTTAGGCTTTTTACCCTCTACCCATGCCCATGGAGCAGAGATTTTATGCTTGTTTTGTCCTGTGTAGTGGGAGCAATATTCACACCCGTACCTGCAAACTGACTGTACAAGGCTAATGGCTGGCAAGCATCCCTCCTCTGGAGCTTCCCAAGGCTTTAATCATGGATGCTTGGGGGGGGTGGGGTGGGGTGGTGAAATGTGTAACAAAACCAATCTGTAGTGATGGCTCCATGTTCATCTGCTGCGTCTGGCTCAAGGGCTGTGTCTTGTCCTGGGTTTCCCTTCTCTCCCTTCACTTAACACTGATGTGTAGAGGTGGTGGTATAGGAGTGGACTGTGGTCACTTGCCAGGCCTGCTGTATATTGATGGTGTGACAGGCCAGTTTAGCCTGTGTGGGACTCTGGGACTCTCTCCAGGAGAGTAAGAAAGTGGTTATAGGCCTGACTGGCTAGGTTTTTTTTAAGGAAAATATTTTTTAAAAATCCTTTTGTGGTCATCACATACATGTCCTTCAGTGTTATTGCAACACCTTTTCTATGCTTTTTCAGAGAAGCAGTGCCACTCTTTTCTAGGTGACCTTGCCCTAGCTGTGTTTATCAAGCTTAAGGAATTTAACACTGGAACTTTCCCTTTGCATGCTTCACAGCACTAGGAACCCTTGTTCAGCCTAACACCAAATGCATGGTAGGTTGGCACTTCTGCTAATAAAGGTGAATGAAAGGTATGTGATGCAAGCAATGCTAAATCTGAATGCGCATTAAAATAGCACCACAACTGAGATCTGAGCAGGCTGAGGATGGATGCTTCTGGCCTCCCTCCATAACACATCTTGGAGAAAACATCTGCTCTGGAGCTGAGGGCACAGGGCTCCTTCTTGTACTGAGGGGCCCAAAACTGAACACCGCACCTCAAGTACTGAGTTTGGCTTTGGGCCCCTCACTAAAGAAGGACACTGAGGTGCTGGAGACATGTCCAGCAGAAGGGCAAAAAAGCTGGTGAAGGGTCTAGAACACAAGCCCTATGAGGAGCAGTTTAGCCTGGAGAAAGGGAGGCTGAGGGGAGACCTCGCTCTCTACAACTACCTGAAAGAAGGTTGTAGTGAGGTGGGTGCTGGTCTCTTCTCCCATGTAACAAGCAATAGGATGAGAGGAAAAGGCCTCCAAGTTGCTACAGGGGTGGTTTAGATATTAGCAAAAATTTTGTTACTGAAAGAATGGTCAAACATTGGAGTCACCATCCCTGGAGGTATTCAAAAAAAGGGTAGACATGGCACTTCAGGACATGGTTTAGTAGAGATGGTGGTGGTGGTGGGTTGACGGTTGGACTTGATGATCTTAGAGGTCTTTTCCAACCTTAATGATTCTGATTCTCTTGCCCTTGCTTTTTCTCCTCTTTCTAAAGTGTGTGTTTGTCCAGTCAAATGAACTCTGAGATGAGCCATAAAGAAGGGAAGATAGCTGTGAGTCCTTGGCCTTTTGCACCCCACCCAGTCCTCGCTCTGTTCACTTTTGTTCATTTCCAAGCCAGGGAGTAAGGCTATGGTTGACCATAAACTTCCTCAGAATTTGGGCTGTGGTTTGCAAGTTACTTCAAGGTCTTCTGAAGTACAGGACCCAAAATCCAAATAAAATAGATATTTCTACAGCCACGTTACTTTCCATCCTGTAAGAAGGTGCTGGTTTGATATGCCTCTGTTTTGTCTTGTCTTTTTGTGACACTCTAGGAACTTTCTACCTGTAAGGTTTATCATAATCATGACTGTCTGCACACACCCAAGGCAATGCAGGAGGGAGGCTGCTCGATGCTTTCAATGTTCAAGATAAAAGGTATTTGCCTCCCAGGGAATCATCCTTTAATTTGAAGACAGTCAGCTATATTACCGGGACACCTAGAGTGACTGATACTGCCTTCTCTTTCTGCCAGTAGATGATCTCATGCAGCTCTTGCTTCAATTTCTGGAGGATTTTGTGCTTTACAGAAGAAAATATATAATTTATGTCAGCTAAGGAATGTGAAGCTACCGAGGGTGTGGCAAGTTGGTATTATTGACTCTACCACTGTAAACCACAAATCGTATGAGAGCTGTTCATTGTTTGAAATAGCAGCTCTGGAAATCTTATAATTAAGGGAGAGTTTTCTGGGGAATTTTAAATAGGTCTCATGATGGTGAAGAGAAGCTGAAAAAGTGAATCCTAGAAGCACAAAATGTGGAAAGCTAAGGAAGGATCCTGCTTGAAAGAAGAAAAACCCTATGATTTTGGGACTTCCTGTCTTAACAATTACTTAAACACAGTCTGGCTACTTAAAGCACATTTGAGTCACTGATGTGATGATGTGAGCATCTCAGAAGGGGAGGAAGAGGGAAATAGTGTAATGCTTGTTAAGTCCTCTCATATGACCTGCCATTTGTCCTTGTATCAGTCCAGCAGTGTGCAGTCCTGCCAAGAGAGCACACCTTAATCTTTATAATAAAGGATTATGGCCTTAAACAGAAGCCTAAAAAAAATTAAAAAAAAAAATAATAAAAATAGCCAAGAGTCACTTCTAGTAGGTAGCAGTCAGGATGTAGAAATCTGCAATTGAAAGCAAAGAGATAACAAACTAGTTAAGGTAGTCAGTAACATCAAGGCTTTTGCTGTAGGGTAAATGATTTCTTGATTTATTTTTATTTTTTTTTGGCATGAAAAGAGGTAGCTTCTGAAGTATTTACACAACCCCTGCTTAAGAAGTCACCAGAGTATAGTGAATTTAACCATCTGTTGGTTGTAACATTTCTGCTCTGATATAGCCATCAATACAGAAAATATTGTCCATCCCTCAGGAACACTTGAGTATTGGAAATTACTTGGCTGAGGCTGGACTCAGAGTTTAGTTATTGCTCTGTGACAGTGCTCCTCTCTCTCTCACAGTTCCTTCCAGCTGTCCCTTGAAGAGAAGGATTTTGGTGCCATTTCCAAGCTGATGGGCAGCTGGGCGGGGGGGAGGTGGGGTGGTGTGTGTCAAAGAATGTCTGTCAAAACAAGCCTAAGACCCTATCATGTTCACTTTCTTATTCACAGTGGGAGCTTTGCACTTCGTTTTATTGCACAGTCTCTCCAAAAGCCTATTTTTAGTCAGGCACTTACATTAGAAGATTAGTCTTCTAAAAGAGACTGTTCAAAAAAACAAGGGGGGGGGGGGGGAAAACCCCCATGTGGAATCAAAGCATTGAGTAGTCCCCGTGTGTCTCCCTGAAGCAAACCCCAGCAGCTGATAAACAGAAAGTTTTCTTTTTCTAACTGTCAATGTTGAAATGTGGAAGCTGACACTACAGCTAGGTTTCCTCGCATACATCCTGAATAGAGGAGGAGAAAAAAAAAATATTCTTCTTTCAGAATTAATTGGTGTCTCTCACAGGTGAGAGAAAGGTGGAATAAAATTCTGCATGCTGTGAATAACGGTATTGCAACCCATTCCTTGACAATGCGAGACAAAAAAAAGTCTCACTCCTGTTACAATATTTGCTATTCAGCTCCAAGAGGAGCAGAGAAGTAGAAGAATCTCCATTTGATTATTCAGTGGCTCAGGACACTCACAGAAAAGAAACAAAAATAAACAGATAACTTCATATATGGACTCATTCTGCAGGGTTGTCCTGGTTTCAGCCAGGACGCAGCTAGTTTTTGTCTGCAGCAGCTCCTGTGTTTTGGAGTTGGTATGTGAAACAAGGTGACAGCACGCTGCTGTTGTTCACTGCTGCTGAATGATCAAGGACATCTTGCAGTTTCCAAAGTTTTGCTGATGTGCAGGTTGAAATACTTGGGAGGGGCACAGCCAGAATAGTTGATCTAAATTGGCCAAAAAGAGTATTCCATACCATAGATGTTATGCCCAGTATAAGTGAGGGTCAGCCATTGCCCCTTTGGTTCGGGTTCCTTGTTCGGTTTGCTTTCTGTTCATGTTCCTTTCTTGTTATCTTACTCTTGTTTTATTTCGTTTGGGCCTGTTTGTTTGTCCGTCTGCTCCCTCGCGCTCTCTCTGGAACTCGCTGTTCTGGGATGGCTGCAGGGGAATATCCCTACTCCCTGCCTGCTGCTTGGGACGGGCTGTATCGGCCCTCGGGTGGTAAGAAATTGTGCTTTGTTCATTTTATATATTCTATTATCCTTTTACATTATCTTTTCCTTTGCTGGCTTTGTAGAGTGTTTTTATCTCAACCTGCGAACTCTCTCTCTGCTTCTCCTCCTCACCCCACCAGGGAGAGGAGGGGTGAGCTAGTGGCTGCGTGGGCCAGTTACTGTTTGGGGTTAAACCACAACAAGGGTAAAGATTCCACTCAAAATTGCATAGAGAACTTACAATTTCATATGGAAGCAGATGTTAGACTGAAGCTGAAGTCTGTGGCCTAAATTGTTTTTTAATGAGTTATGCACATTACAACATGACATGAACAGCTGATGTGTTTCGGACTGGGACTGAAGAACACTTCTGCCTTCCAAATGCTGTAGTTCTAGGAGTTACTTCTGATAAAGTAGTCGCTTTAACTTAAAACTTGCTTCCAAAACAGTACACCACATATAAACTGATTTAAGATGTGACTCCGATTGTCCGCTTTGGAGTTGATGTAAAAGTAAAAATTCCCCTGTGGAAATGGTGTCTGTTTCACTTTAATGCTTTTATTTTCACCAATGTGGACTTGATTACTGATGGAGGTGAAATGTATTAAGTGTTTATGGAGATGTTTCTTTCTGACAGATCACTAGAAAAAGCCTCAAAGGAAATGAATCTGGCCCTACTTATTTCAGTGTCTTTGAGCTACGGCAGGAAGCATAAATTTTTTTTTCTAAAAAGTTATGAACTGATTGTGAATCCTTGCAGGGGATCAAACACTGGAATTAGACTGTTCTTTACAGAAAAAGACATTAATTGCATGTCTTTGCAGCACTGCTCTAGCTGACCTTCAGTTTATCTTCTCTCAAATGTGACACATTGATGTGTTCTGCTTGGCTGCACATTTACATTTGCACATGTTCTGTAGCAATTAGTTGTTTCTCTTTCCTCTCTCTCCATTTCCCCTTTCTTTCCTTTCAATATTTAACCTTCTTGAGTCATCTGCTTCCTGTCCAAAACTTTTGCAAAGCACTCTATTAGAAACTGGTGTCTAAAAATGGTGTGGGTCTGCTACCTTCCCAGCTGTTATAGCTTTAAGTGCACAAAACTTCCAAAGTAGCGGATCAGATGGAGCAGAGCTGTTTTTCTAGTGATTTTGCTGCATGTCAAGTCTTGACACAGAGCCAGTCTGAATTGGCAGCAGATCTCCAGAATAAGCCACAGAGAAAGCAGCAAAACAGAGTCATTTATCTTTGAAACAAAAGCATTGAAGATGGAACGTCTGATTCCCTTCTCATTTGTACTGGTGTAAAGCAGACACAACATCTCTGAAGTGGCGAACAGAACTGCAGGAGGGAAGAACTGAGCTCTTGAACTGTATACTTTGGCAAAAGGGAAACAGCAATTTTGTATGAGAGAGAAGGATCTACTTTACTGGGTGGGAGGGGGGAATGGTGAGAATGAGAAACTTCAGTCCCTTACAAAGCTTTTTTTAGATTGATTTGGGTTTTTTTTAAGGTGTATGCTCCCTACACTGGTGGGGTAATTTGATGGTGAGTGAGAGCTTTTCTAGATTTCTGATGGTGGTGCTGACAGAGTTTCAGTTAATGCTATTTAATTCTTTTGACAGAAGAATTTCTTAAGTGACAGACTTCAATAATTTGCAGAATGGTGTTTATAATTTTTGTGAGTGAGGTTATATCAGCTTTTCACCCCTTCTGTCCTAATAGCAATCCCGAGTAACTATTGACTTAGAGATGTTTGGCTGGCTTGCTGCTGGTGTGAGATCAGAGACAGTGCATAAAACTTTCCTATCTGATCATGACTGCCAGTACAATGCGGAAATGAGAAAATGCTGAGGAAGTAAAATTGAAT
Source organism: Podiceps cristatus (assembly GCA_000699545.1). Taxonomy (NCBI): domain Eukaryota; kingdom Metazoa; phylum Chordata; class Aves; order Podicipediformes; family Podicipedidae; genus Podiceps; species Podiceps cristatus. The sequence continues at coordinate 19,165 of KL260338.1, forward strand.
GTTGAATGACACAGATGTCGGATCTTAAAGGGAAATGCCAAGGTTTCAAAAGAGCTGTTTTGAGCACCTGATGACTCAGAATAGCATCTGTGACACAAGTCATCTACTCTAAGTTAACAGAGGAATGGTTCCTATACTTGTTACCAAAAAAGTAAATGGAACTTGGGAGATACGTTACCACTTTCATTTTACAAAGAGGCAGTTGGTGTCTTTGTGCAAGAAAGTATTGGAGTTTTTTGGGTTATGTTTTGGGTTTTTTTTCCCCAGCATCATCCAGTGAATTAGCAGCAGATACAAGGTAAACTTAATCCTGTGTCTCAGTGATCCAAGTACAGCATATGCTGCTTGCAGATTTATAGGCTGAGTCTGAGCACATGATGTTGTGTCATTTGCAGTATTTGTTTCAGCTTCTGTGGTAACCTTAGTAAGAAATGTACCTTTTCCCTGTGTGTTTTTATATATGTGCATGTGTATATACACAGAGAAGTAAACTGAGTGTGGCAAATCGAGGCAAATTAAAGCAGAAGCAAATTTTTACTACAAATATGCCATGAATGTTAGATCAAATATATCAAACATTAAGCAACAGTCTTAATGGAACTGTTGACTTCTGGGGGGCTTTAATGTGATTTTTCTGTGTAGAGTTAAGTGATACGGTGGCTAGAACTCCAGTGACAATGCTGTATGTCATGTTTAAAAAGAGAAGAACATAAAAATGCGGGGTTTTTTTTGGTTTTGCTTTGGTTTTTTTGTCTGGTACAGAACTGAACCATGTTTATAGGTTGTTCCTATGTGCTATGAACTGTGCTAAAGCCTGGGCTGTGTAACCATATCATAATTCTCAGTATGATTGCTTTGTCAAGTAGATGGGAACCAATATGACATAAAGATCAGCTGTTAACAGGCAAACTATGCTTTCCAGTAGATAATTGTTTTGCTCATCTCTAGCATGAAGAAACTGTGGGGTTTCTTCCTCCTCTTAATTGCTTTTTTTACAAAAATGCAGTTAGATGAATGACAAAAACAGGCTCTGTGCTAAGTGCTGTACAAAGAAATGGAGAGCCTCTGCCTGAAAAAACAAACAAACAAACCAACCAACCAAACAAAAAACCACCCACTGCCAGGTGGGCACAGGGAAAAACGTGGGTTTCAAAACAGAAATTAAACCAGAAAGGTAGCAGAGGCGCAATTTTTGTGATGTCCTCGTTTTCTTTAACTCTGCAATTGGGTGGGAGATGGCTTGATTTAGAAGAAGCTCTGCTACAGTGGAAGAAAAGTCACATAAGCTGAAGGGAAGCGAGCAAGAAGGAAACAGGCAGAGGAGAGGATAGATGTGGATTATGTTGTGCATCACTATTGGGTTATTTCCATTAGGGGACAAGAGAAATAGGGTATTTACAAAAATTAAAATCCAAGATTAATGTCGTCTTTCACAGCATTTCCAGTGTAATTTTAAAGAAAATATGGCTTTTATGCCAAATTAGGAGCTGCATGGCTCCTGGGGAGAAAAACCTGGTCCTACCAAAGAAAAGAGGGGTTCTTCTCTGTCTTGTCTATGCAGCAGGCATGTGAATAAGCCTATTCTGGAGGTAGTTAAGCTGCTGCAGCTTCTCATGTGGAGGTTCTTGGGTTAGGAATGGTGGTCAGCTATGTTCAGCAGCTCAGTTCACAGTGCAATTAACCAGTTAGTTGAACTAGCCAAAGTAAAGGGTGGTATTTAGCAATGTGAGAATTAAATCCACGATGGGAAAGCCAGAGACAGCTATACCTTAAAATGGTACCGCCTTTGGTAATTTCTGTGCTACTAAGCTTAAGTCTTACCCTGGAATGCCTACTTGACTCTGCAGGTCTAAGCACGGACCAAGCTGCGAAATTGCAGCTTGGTACTCTCTCTTTATGCTCTGTGCCTTGCAGTACTGAGATCAGACAATACCTGCGGTGAGAATTAAAGGAGTAAGAAGAAATTTAATGTGCTTTAGACCTTACATTTCAGACTATGCAGATGTATATGAGTTGCTGTATATTTACTTAAGTGAGTAAATTTCTACTGGGTTTGGCTTTTGGAGAGGGAAGGAGGGGATGCTTTCTCCCTGAGGAACTGTCTGTGGCTTTTTGCATTTTTTCAGTCTTGAACTAATCTCTTATTTACAATATAAAAAGAATAACCGAGTCACATATTTTTCCTTTTGACATGTAAAGGAAAAAATAATTGCGCTTTGCATTACTAGCCCAATATGGTAACATGCTTCAGTTGTCTGGGTTCATTTTTAGTTCAGGTTAAAGAAATTCCTTTGCACTGTTTTGGGTGGATTGAAAAAACATATGACGGACTTATCTCTGTTCCCATAACAGTGTCAGTAAAGGCTGACAGTAATTTTGGCCATGTCTAGACAGTGGTGTAAGACATAATGTTGGCATGTGCCATGACAACCTTCCATTTGAAAACAAGGTCAGGGAGTGCTTCTGAAATTGCTACAGATAATGTATCTATCTGAAAGTTGATAGCAATATCATCAGACAAGTTTTTTCAGTGAAATGTGTTCAATATGAAGATGTAGTTTAACCAGCTATTTATGCGTTTGACTTGGTTCCCCTTCAAGAGGAAAAAAAAAATAACCCAACCCCCCCCCAAAAAGCAGTAATTGTTTTCTCTTACTCTGCGATGTGACTAGAACACAATTTCCCTGCCAGCAGGGCAAATGAGTGATATTGCAGAGAAGAGAAAATGGAATACATTTTCTTGAAGAAATATTTGGCATGCAAAACTGAAAAACGTCTGTTTGAAAATCTGGCAGCTCATCTTAAGGTGTCTTAAAACAGGCAAGCAAGCACATCAGCAACTTCCTGTTGCTGGCAGTGCTGTTTAAGCGTACCCTCACAGTATGGAGGGATAATGCAAAGCCCATCTGGAAAGCATGCAACAGACTCTCCAGCAAGCACTTTACCTTGGAACAAATTGCATCCTATTGCTCTCAAAGCAGTGGACTATGAAAGTAAATTGTCTTCAGAGGTTCTGCTCCTGTGGCAAGAGATGGAACATCATTTCCTCCTACTAAAACCACGTGACTGTTCTTTATATTTGCAGATTTCACAGTGGTCAAGTAAACTGATGCATAAAACTTTTTTTTCCCCCTCTGCATAAGCAGCCAGATGACTCTTAAGTCTCATGTCACTGCAGGTTGTTTGCAGAAACAGGAAGAACACCTGGGCCTCTCCTCACTGTGAGTCCCATGCTCAGTTTGCTGCACTATGCGCTTCTCTACCTTAAATTTCCTGTGTATCACAAAGTGGGGTGAATATGTAAGACTTGTCTCTGCAGCCTGTATTTTTCACAGAATAGATTTCTAGGGATTGTGAGCATGGAAATAATATAGCCTGAAAAGAGCTTGCAAATAATTTTTTTTTCCTAAAGCAGTTCTGTCAGAGAATTTGTGATCAAGGGAAGAACTAGAAGCAGCACTCCCTGAAGGGACAGAAGTGCTGTGACAACTGAAAGATCCTTTCGGGAACAGTTAGCGTATCGTAGATGTGCAGAGCAGCATTCCCTGCATTTGACAGCTACTTTGCATTTATAGCCCTATCAAAAGACTAACTTTTTTTGTAACTACATTATTAGACTAAAATGTTGTTTTGGGCATGACTCTTGCTTTTTTGGTCCTTCTTCTTCAGACCAAGTTCTGAGTTACTTTTGGGGAAGCAAGAAATTCATATGAAGTGCTGAGCCTCAGTCCTGCTTCCTTTGTGAGGAGGGTCTGTAGTGCTGCTGCAGTCCTGCAAGGCAGTGTTTATGATGATTTGAACCATGTGGGATTATCTTAATTGGCTTGGTGAGTCATTAACCAATGGCAAATAAAAACGGGCACCATGTTTAACTGACCCCAAGTCCTTGTAGGATCCCTCTTAGCACTGCTGTGGGATCTGATACTGTGACAAACCATTGGCAAGGCCTCTGGCTTAAGCCTATACGGTGCACCTCAATTTGCTTTTGCTGCTGCCGTCTGCAATGTGAGTCCCTCAGGAGAGGGGAGTTATGGTACAAAAATAAACCCAAAGGGGAACTGCAGATTAGGACCAGAGAGGCAAAAGGGAGAGTGAAGATGAAGGGGTAGAAGTGGAAGGTGAAGTACAAACTCTATGAGCGTGCTGAGGAAGAGGAGTAACATGCAAACAACTGAGAGAAAGATGAAATAGAGAAGGGTTAGAGCAAGTGTGATAACATCCAAAAAGGTAGGGCTGAGAAAGAGCAATGGAGGAGGAGGGAGAGAAATGATGGGGTTTTGTCCTCAGAATGCTTCTGTGATGAACTTCCCTTAAGAGAATATTTAGGATGACAGGAACGGAAGAAGAGGAAGGGGTTTCCTTATGCAGTTGGGAGGTTCACTTTGCTGTCCCCTTTAAGCACTTCTGACTTCTCATCTCTTCCCCACTCCCCATTAGAAGTGTCCTAATGACTATCAAACTGATTGCCCTGCCCATGGAGAGATTTCACCTCTCCCCCATCATGCTACAAGGCATGTTCCCCTTCTAGGCAAAATAATCCTGTCTGTGCTTGTAATTGCGTCTGTGTTGTTGTGGACAAGGGTATTTTCACTCCAAGATGCAGGGGGCTGTTTTGGCCAAACACACTGACTGAAGCATTTATTGCTTTCCCTCTAAAGTAGTTTCCTTTTACAGGACACTCAGTTTTTAAAAAGCTGTCATTAAATAGCCCAGGAAACATTGGACCAAAATATTCCAGAAGAGATTGCTTGTTATAGCATATAAAATATGCCACAATGCTTTCCCATAAGGGACACTGATGCTCTTGAAGAGTCTGAGGTAAAAGAGGTTCAAGAGAGATACACATTGAAACATACCACTTAAAATGAAGCAAATGCATTAAAATGAAAAGGTGGCATGGAAGGAATCCAGTTCTAGAAAGGACTTTAGAGTGCAGAGAATGGTTTGGTTTGTCTCTCTGGGAATAAACAACTTCTACATGTGCATTTTTTTTTTTTTTAAAGCCTTTGAAACCAGGTTATTTTGGGAAGCATCTATTTAGAGAGATTTCTGTAGGCTAGGTAAACTCACTAATGTTGTAATAGCTTCACTGGGACTTGATCTTGTGGTGCAAAATACATGCCTTCCTCGTGGTAAGTTTCTGAAGAAACAGAGGCACGGGAAATTAGTGAGGCAACATCACAGATCCAAACTAGAGAGACTTGGTCTTCTGTCCTCTGCCGGCTTGCGTTATGCCCAATTGGAGTACCTCATCTGTACTGGGACCGAGACGGTTATCAGCCCTGTCCCTTTCATGTGCCCTGCTGAAAGCTCACTGCATTTTAGTGCTGCAGGGTCTTTCTGAAGCAACTGCACCAATGTGCTTTTGGGCACAGTGGGTGGACACAGGTTTGAGGAGAGCTAGTTTGAAAGCTGCTATTGCTGTACTGTCAACTTTTTCAAGAAACCTGGGTTACATGAAAATCAACATACTTCAAGAATTTATCTGCAGGCATGTTTGGTAACATGGTTGCTCTGTCTCCGCCCAACCTGAGTCTAGGGAATCGTGTTCAGGCTTGCACATGGAGTGCCTCAGAAGTACAACTACAGTATTGCTTTCTCAGCTGAAGTTCACTGACAAGTCAGGCAGCAAGATGTGCCTTGAGATGCAGGATTTGTATGTTAATACAAATTGGGGAATAACCAGGTAGATACACTGCTGGTGCAAACATATATAGCTGTATACTACAGCCTAGTGCTATTCTATGGCACCATGTGGATTTAATTAACTTCATTAGAGAGAGGTGAGAAATGCCTGTAAAGCCCATGCCAGTGGTGTTTTGAGGTCTGCAGTAACAATGTGTGCTGTCATTGGGATGGAAGAGGCCTGCAGCAGAGCAAGTACTCAGGTTTTACCTCTGGATATCTTAATGTTCTCCCATGGGAACAGCTGGATTTATGGCTTGTGTCAGAAAGCAGTATCAACCTTGAAGTAGGATCTAGGCCTTAGGCTCACGTGGCAGCGTGCTTTGGCTGGGAAGTAGCTGCTTTGTCTGCCTTTGTCGCTTACAGTGCCATCAAATGCAGAAAGACTGCTCTTCCTCCATCTTCCCCTGAGCACTGGTTTCCTCAGAGAGCTGTAAAGCCAGACAGCAGCTGTATTGCCCCTCTGAGACAGCACAGCATTAGTACCCTTCCCTCCCTTGTTTCCTTGGTTTAGTCCACACTTTTAGTGCATGTAACTTGGACTGAATTCTTAGGAGGCCTGAGATTAAGTTGTGGAATTATTCATTCTGATAACCCCATGATCCTCTTTACTTTCAACTGCATGGCTGCTGTCTTCACATGGCCATTTACAGAATGATTCAATGAGCTATGTGCTTTCCCAGTATGAGAAATTATGCTACTTCAAAAGAGGTCACTAAACGAGGGCAAAAGTTGCAAGATGGAAGTTGGAGGAGAGGGAAAAATAGAGGGAATATTGGGCAAGTTAATGGCAAACTGGACTCAGCCTCTAAGACTGGTTTGAGTATGAAAAGGGTAGGGCTCTCCCATGTACATCTAGCATATTTCATTCCCCTTTATGAACAAATAAAGGAGCTCCTCTGATTTCAATGACTTAGAGATAATATAATACTTGTGGAAACCTGTGCATTTTGTATTTTCTATGTTTGGGGAATGAGGAGAGAAAGGGCATCATATTTTTTCCACCTTAGTGTTTCTCTTTTGGAGTCTGATATTTTCTTGGCCATTTATGTTGTGGAGAAAAACTGGTTTTGGAGATATTAAGAATCCTTAAGTCTGAAGATAGTAGTGAGTCTCTGAATGTACGTATACAGTGTCTGTACAAAATTAATTTCTGCAAACTGAAAGCATGAACTTAAAATAAACACAGACCTTTTACACCCCCAGTGTAAAAGGCAAATAAAGCATTTTATTTTAAAGGGGGAACAAATGAAGAAATCTTTGTCAAATTTATCCAGCTGTGCCCAATTGGTAGGCACTAACAAAGGTTTACTTTACTTTTTGGAATATAGAGATGCTTGCCGAGGAATGAAGAAAACACTGCTATGGGGAAGGATAAACCAAAACAGCTATTTTAATTGCTTACTGTAGTACTAAGCTGTTCTTTGTACTTTTGTTTTATTGTTTGTGCATTTTTTTCTGTAGTTGCCTAACATTGACTGGTGTATAGGGTTACAAAGCAAATGGCTGGAATTATGATCATGGCCTAATGTTCCACCTGAGCAGGCAGTGGAGGAAGAGAGGATGTTTGAGCTACACTGCCTGGTTTAATCATTGCAGCTTGGCTGGGCAAAGGGAGTTTTGCTTGTCCCTAGGACAGCAATCGTGGAAACAAAAAACAGTATAACAGAAGCTAGCCTGTGTGTTGATACTAGCCGAGAGAGACACCAGAGGCATCAGTCTTCATTCTTCAAAGTGTAAGTGGTTCACAGAAGGTCAAGTAGTAATTTCTGTCTTAAAACAATGCTGCCCATTTGCCTGCTTTATGCAGATTCGAAACCTTCTTTTAACCTTCTATCAATTAAAAGCAGACACTTAAACAAGCTATTGTTGAGGTAGATGATAGAATAAAGGTCATTGAGTTTCAGGGTAAAGATGGCTCAAGCTCAATCTCTCCTGGAAAAAAATAAAACAAAAACCAACACAAAACCCAAACCCAAACCAACAACAGAAACAATAACAAAACCCAAACAAAAAACCAACTGACAAACAAACAAAAACCACCACCCCCCAAAAAAAACCCAAACAAAAAACACCAACCAACCAAAAAAAAAAAAACCAAACCCACCCAACCAACCAACCAAAAAAACCCCAAACAAAACACAAAAGGAATTGATTGATTAGATATTTACTCTGGGAATTATGAGAGTCAACAGTGAAATTCCCACTGGGTCCTGTAGCCATAATATCATTAGATATATTGCACTTGGGAGGGAAAAGGCTAAGAAATTATAACATGCCAGTTGAGTCTGCCACCTTATCCTGTTCTTTTGTGCATTAGTGTGTCTTTAATAATGTGACGTTGTTTCTCACCTAGAATATATTGGGCAATCTGTTCTAAAATCTTAGATACACTGTGTTCTGTACTTCAGAGGACATTAAGCTGTTCTTTAGCTGCTTCATTGATGACAGGCAAGCTTGTATCTTGCTTTTAATGATGCCACACAGGCATTTTTCCAGAGACAAAGCATGTTTGGGAAAGAACTGTAGAGTACAGCACAGCAGAAGATTCGTGCATCCCATTAGGGTATTGCAGTGGTTGTTTATCAGGCTATTACTCTTTGTAGCATGATTTTAAACTTCCTACAGGCTTTAGCTGTAGGATGCTCATATAAAGACCAGTTCCTCCTAACTCTGTTAGATGCAGAGTTCTCAGTCTTCTGTCCTGAGGACAGAGGGAGGGTGGAATGACCACATGCGATCTGCCTCATTGGGATGGATGGGTGTAGTATGTGCTCTGGCCCTCAGTGTGGACAGGGCCCCCCACCATTGCACTTGTTTCTCAGTCATCACAGTGGTTCTGTCTCCTTTGGGGTGTTTCAGAATGCTCAGGCTTAGCATTTGTATATCAGAATACACAATATCTGCAGGAACATACAATATCTGCAGGAATACCTGCAGATGTATGTGATCATCAGAGCTGACGAGACACACCAAAGGATAAGCTGCACCCCAGAAAGGGTATAAACTGACTCTGAAGGATACGCTGGCTCTCCTCTCTGTGCCTAAATGATGCTAATGAATACAAACACCAGTTTGGTGTTGTGGTAAGAGCTTGGGATGAAATTTGTGGGCAAACGCTGCTTCCTGTGCTTTTGCAGAAAACGGTGCAACCTCTCTCGGTCTTCTGTCATTGGTTAGCAGCATTAGTGTTTCTGAAGAGCAAAACCACACTTAGGGGTTCATTTGTCTCCAAGTTATGCAACTTACCTCATTTTAGCTGAGCAGTGATTTATTCTGATAATAGAAAGTGGCTTTGAGTCTCAGACATGGTTCCAGAGAAAAAGAAAACCTGTGCGGCAGTTAACTGTCCTCAGTGGTTTCCTGTCATGCAGCTTTTTAGTGTACACTGGCATTGACTTCTGTCCTAAGCATGTACATGTGTTCACCATGGATATGGAAATGTTTAAGTGGAATGCTTGTGTTATGTTCTCCCCTTTGTCAAAAAACTTAGTTCATATTTTGCAAAAATGGCAAGTTAGCTCCTCACATCTCATTTTCAATTATACAAGAGTTGCATAGCACTAAAAAGAAGAATTTTTTTCTTCTCTTGAAAAAGAGTCAACTTGCAAATCTCCGTTTCAATATCTAAAATGTACAAAACACCTCACTTTATTCACTTAGCCTTTGTAAATGGGTTCTGTGGGAATAAAGCCTGGATCCCATTTTTGTAGACTACTACAAAGTCCTATCATGAAGCTGTGATTTTTGCCTCATAGTTGTTTAAAAAAAGTGCATCATAATGTGCTTTTCTGGTAGTCATAGGTACCTTCAGTAGCAAGCTTATGCTAAGACATTCTTCAAGGTCCTAAAGCATTTTATATATGAAAGCATGCTGTTCACAAATGGAAGCATAAGTAGTATTCTCATCAGCTAACTGAAGCCCAACCAGGGATTTTAGTACCTTAGAGAAGGAATAATGTATTTCCAAGTAAATATATATTAGACAAAGGGAACTTTGGCAATGTAATGCACCAAATGCTACATTTGAATGTCAAGTAGTAGTCCTGGTCCAAACAAGTAAGTGGAAAAGTAAAGATGATCACAGCAATTGTGATTCCCTTAAAAGCAATGGGACTGCATATGTTCCATGCAAAAAGACCCTTGTTACGGCTGAACCACATTTGCTGACCCAAAGGGGACCAAAGTTAAGGCTGAATAGTTGTTTGCATCTTAGCTCTGGACAGTTGTCCATGTTAGCAAAGGAGCCGTCAAAGGCATAAGAGGGAAAATGTGCTCAACCGCCCTGTGTGCTTCAGCAACATCTCTGTTATGACCTTTAACTGTTTAACTTCTCCGAGCTTCTGATAGCTTAGAGACCAGTGCAGCTTCTTGAGCTCTTTGGTGGATCTAGACTGTAATAGGCAGCGTTATCAGGCAGCGTAACCAGAAGCATGGCAGCCCACACTGTAAGTAAATCCAGATTTGGTCACTTGCAAAGCTGCTGTTGCCATCTTTTGCAGTGTTACTTCACCACAGACATTTAAGCATAGATGCAACTGTTGGTGTGTCTCTTCCTTCTCTTGGTGATGGAGAAGAGCAGGAGGGGATGTAGGATGGTTCTGCTTCTGTAGGTCACAGCCTGTGGTTTTGTTGTTTTTTTTTTTTTTTTTTTTTTCGTTTCCTGGTAAAAGTTATTAACTGAAAAGTAAAAGGTCTGGCTTCATAAGGACAGTAGGGCTTGAAAATGCTTTTGGAAGCTACACTTACTGAATCAATGAATTCAAACTAAATTTAGCACAGCTGTGACATTTTTTTTCTCATTTCTCAAACTATAGCTAAGGTAACAAAGCTAGGAAAACACATAGCACTGTTTCCCTCAACAGGACATAAATCCTGCCCAACAGGTTTTGCTTGTAAATAAATGGACCTTTTTTTTTTTTTTTTTAATGTTTGCATTTAATTACTGCTTAAAAATTCTAGCACACAGAGATATGTGTTCTGGAGATAAATGAGCTGTTTAGATAAATTAGAATATTTCTACAGTAATATTAGAATGTATTGTATGAGGTATAATTAAGTAACTGACCCTGATTCATTTGGACTTTGAAAGTGAACCATACCAAATGCTAAAAGGAGAAAATAAACAATGTGCATGGAAATAATGAAGACACTTTTCCCATTACAGGGAATGAAGCACTAAAGTTAGTAGTGCTCATTATTGAATGATTGGTTTATCAAGCTGCTTGAGGAAACTATGACTCTTGTCATTATCAAAATAGAGGTCTGCTTTGCATATACCTAAGCTTATTACCTCCATAACCTTAGTGGCAAAGAATTCTACAGATTAGTCCAGTATTATTTATGTACATAATACTGTTTATATGTCTATTTATGTGTATCTGCTGTTCTATATTTATATTTTTTCCACAAGCAGTGTAAACTGTCTGCTTTTGGGTTTAATTGACTACCTTATTTTTGGAAAACAAATACAGAGTGTGCTAAACAAATATTCCTATATTATTCAATGTTTTGTATACCAAGACCAGGGTCATAGCCTTATCGACATGGCCCAGTCCAATCTTTACTAACTTTCCTCACATAGTCTTTCCCTGGGGTTCTTCTAGTAATGCTAACAGATATTAGCTACGGACATAGTTGCTTTAGGTTTGGATGTGGCCCTTCACTGATTTATTTTTGAGATGCTTGAGTTTGACATGGGGCAGGGTAGTGACAAATAAACATGAATGCCACCCTACTCTCTGGGTATACTCACTGCTTACGGGGAACAGGGGGAAATTATCTCTTTGATTACAGATGAAGTACTTGAGCAAGGGTTTGAATAAAGACTTTGCCTTGATTAACTGAACTAAATCACTTTAGAAACTGCTTAAGCAGCGTGCATGCTATAGTGATTTAATTAAGCTCACGTCTAAACCAGTGCTGCTACATAGGAGTGAATGTGAGCCCCCTGAATTCAGTCACTACAGGCAGTGGCAAATGTTTGAAATATCAGCTAATATGTATTAAGTAATGAATTTTTAGCATTGCTGGATGTTACTGTCAAACCTGGACTTGGCACAGTGCATATTTAGGCTGTCCCTAAAAATAAAGACCAAGCAGGAGTCAAGAGTCTTCCCCTTGCTGCCACAGGGTAAACAGCTGTGCCATGCCTCGATCCCTTCTCTTCTGATGGCCTCTCTCTGACAATACTGCTCAGATGGTGTGTGTGTAGGTGCACAGTCAGCACTAAAGCAGCTCCATTTTCCCCATGCACCAGCTCCGCATTCATGTTGATGAGAAGAGCTGGAGCTGCTTTTGCCATTGGGATTACTAAACTCAGTGTGGAGGATACAGCATTCCTTTTATGTCCTAGTTAGAACGTCTAATTATGGATGATGATTGTGAGTAGCATCCCAGGCTAGCTGGCATCTTCTTGTCTGATCCCATGTTTTCATGAATGGTCAGAGGTTCACAGCCTTGTAACTGTGACCAAAATGAACTAGAGATAATGCAGCATCTTCAGGAGGCAGGAGGTCTGGAACAGTGATGTCACAGAAACAGTCGTAATGCTAAGCAGCTTTTGACAATTCTGCCTGTAAGATTTAGGGAACCAAAAAAGTAAGTAGAACTTAAATGCTGAAAACCTGAGCCTGGTCTGTTTGAAGGCCTAGAGGTGAGTAGGAATCACTCCTGAAGGAAGACTCACTTGCTGCCGGAGGGACAGGTTCTGGTCGTTGCAGTTCAAAGTGCTCATGTTCCTGCTCTCATCAGCAATAACTGTGTTTATGTGGGCAGTGCCCAGGTTTTGTTCATAGCTTGTCAGATTGCTTTTACTCATTTCCTCTCAAAGACACTGCAAGTCTTAATTCATCGTGCTTTGTAAAGATTAGGTGTTACTACTATTCGGTGATGCTCCAATTAAACAATAATGACTAGGCACAGGCATTTCCTAGAGACTAATAAAAGGCTGAAAGGAAGTGATGGTCCATGATCCCGCAGAGAAATTATTGCTATTGCGAGCTGAGAAAAAACAAGGGAAAAAAAATGCAGAAAGGATTTTTTTGATAGATTATACGTTATTGGCATTGGAAAGCCAATGCATGCTCTGAAAAGAATATATGTCCTGAAAGCTTGTCAGATTGTTTCAATCATCTTCCAATGACCTAGCCAGCTTAAAAAGTGAACTTGAAAATCATTTCATGCTTTTGCTGAGTTTAGCTCACAGTTCCTCCTTCCAAGCATATCCTGTCACAAAGCTTTATTTATGGGCCAGTGTTGCTTTGTCACAAAAGTTGTTTTTCCTTCTGCTGCTAAAGCTAGTTTTCATGTGTTTCAAAAGCTAACCTGTACTACTTTACTGACTTTTCAATCAAAATTTGATTCATTTCCTCAGTAAAGTCAACATTACAGCAGTTTGAAGGCCTCTTCCAACCAAGCATAGAGGAACATGAGAGTAAATGAAAGCAGCCAGCACGCTGCTGGCTGGAACCATTGGTTCTTAAGCTCTGTGACATCTTGGTTAGATGTCGCAATAAATTGGATCAAGTTAGTGTTTCCTTGGCCTGGATGCATAGGTATTGAAAAGTTTAATGCTTCTACAACCTTTTTGATAGGTTATTGTGTTTAATGAACTTTCTTCTATTGCTTCCTTACCCTAATTATAGCAACTATCTAGTTCAATTTTTCTCTCATGTAAATTAAGACAAATTATTCTTGTCTTCCCAGCAGTAAATATTGAGAAAGATTGATGAACTTCCTGTAATTAACAACCTTTCCATTGGGGAAAATGAACTCACTCTTTTCTCCTCTTCTCTTCCCCAGAGGAATATGACTTGTTTAACCTTTCTTCAGAGGGCACCTTTTCTAAACTTCTTGTCATGGCTGTATTTCCCAGAACTAATTGATGTATAATAACTTGTCTTAATGCGTGATACCCAAAATGGGATGTGGTACTTCAGGAGAAGCCTCAGCAGATTAATTACCTTCACATCTTACAGACGTCAGTTCTTTCACTGTGTACTGGACTGCATTTTGCCTGTGTTTCTCTGTGGGTTTCTGTTCAGACTCTGAGCTGCTGTAGCCCTCAGACCTTTTCTGAGAGACTTGCAGCTTTGTCAGATACTTCTAATTTTTTTACTGAAGAAGCTTTTTTCCTCCTGCCCTTATCTACTGCATTTCTGTTTGTTGAATTTTATCTAGTTATTTTCAGACCATTTCTCCATTTCTAAAGATCCCTCTGATTCTGGATTCCTCCCCTCCAAAGAACTTCCAACTCTGCTCAGGTATTGATTCATCCAAACAGTTTGGAAGTGTACATTCTTCCGTCAGTCAGGCTATCCAGTAATCTCGAATGAAATCAATTCCAGCAGAGATTACTTAAGGATGTGAAGGTCCTTGAACGTACCCAGAGGAGGGCAACAAAGCTGGTGAAAAGGCTGGAAGGCATGTCCTGTGAGGAACAGCTAGGGACTTCAGGCTTATCTAATTTGGAGGAAGGGAGGCTGAGGGGTGGACCTCATTGCTCTCTACAGCTTCCTGAGGAGGGGATGTGGAGAGGGAGGTGCTGATCTGTTTTCCCTAGGATTCAGAGCCAGGATGTGTGGGAATGGCTCAAAGCTGCACCAGGGGAGGTTTAGACTGGACACGAGGAAGTATTTACCAAGAGGGTGGTCAAATGCTGGAACAGGCTTCCGGGAGAGGTGGTCAATGCCCCATGCCGATCAGTGTTTAAGAGGCATTTGGACAATGCCCTTAATAAGGTGCTTTAACTCTAGGTCAGCCCTGAATTGGTCAGGCAGTTAGACTGGGTGATCGTTGCAGGTCCCTTCCAACTGAACTATTCTATCCCACTGCAGTGCCTCAGTTCACAGTCAAACTGGCAATAGTAGCCCTAACATGAGTTCTTCAATCTATTATAGATAATCCCTTAAAATGTTTCCATCTCAGATTTTTATATCATTTTCTTACTAAGCTGACCATCTTGCCACTGCCTCAGAAAATTTTGCTGCTTGGTCTGTGATAGGTCTTTCAGAAGTCATCAGGTAACTCCTTTATTCCGTGGCTTTCTATCACAAGGTCCCATCCATGAGTATCATTGATACTTACTGACATTTTCTGAAGTCCTTCATCTCTGCTTTGTCATTACTACTCCTTTCTTTACCTGGTGAACTTAATTGTTTTGTGATCACTTTCACTCAAAACACTTTACCCTTCTAGCTTTACAACTACTTTCAACATATTATTCAAAAACAGATCCAACATAGTTCTTCTCCTAATAACCTCTGCTTTTCAGAACAGAAGGTTATTTCCATCTCATGCCAAAGACTTATTTATCCTATTTCATATGCACTTGGGCTACAGAGAGTGAAATGACAGTTGTTAGGATATGCACTAGCTCTGTCTCCATTTTTTTTTTTTGCGTAGTGGAACAATGGACATGCTATTTCAGGAAAGGCTCTTGCAAAGTTAGGAACAATTATTACCATTTTTCTGTACCTACTTAGACCTGGCATAAACTAGCAGCAATTCTCTTTTCTACCTCTTCCCTATTACTTTCATGGTGATATGTAACTTCAACTACGCTAGCAGCAGATGAAATTCTTCCCTTCCCTTAGCTGGGATGCAAATGCTATTGGCTAAACAAGTTGCCAAAGTCTTAATGATTTTTCTAACCAGGCAAAATCTAACTAGAGTTTATACCTCCATAGTTGAAATGCACTTCCAGCTAACAGCTTGTGAGTGGAAATTACCTGTTTGTAAAATTAAACAATTAGAGCAACATAACAGTATTTATATGTGGGCTTTTACAGGTACAAGTCAGGCAGAAAAGCCATCTGTAGTCATTGTAGTTATACCATTTCCATGTTAAAATGTGCATCAGCACAAAGACTGTTCAGTTATGACCGAAAAGACATTCTTTCTTCCCAGACTCTCAGTTCCAAGGATTTTTTCCCCCTCCCTTCAAGCTTACACAACTATATAAAGAAGTAAGTATTTTTAGCACAAGGACTGATGACCAGGGATATTTTTGCAGTTCTCTAAGATTCAAAAAATACATGGGGCAAAAATGTCTGTTGCTACTTTTCTAGAACAACTATAACAGTAAAACCTATCTCTGTGAGAAAGATAAAAAGAAAAAAGGTTTGATTTTTTTTTTTTTTTTTTAACCTCAATGGCTGAGGCTTTTCCAGGGCTTTTTATTGCTACAAGTAACTTTGCAGTGTACCAATACTGTGGTTTTCAGTGATGCTTGGATTTTCTTGAGTGCTACAAAATAATACATTTACATCTCAAAGGTATTTAAGTGAAGGATGCTATATTCTAATTTATATGCTGCTGAAATTAAGAGATAACTCAGACTTGCCATTTGTAGTTGCCCTTCCCCTTTTGCCCTTCTCTTTCTCAACAGTAGTTGTAGAAGCAGGAGAGTAGTATTAGTGTTAGAGTTTACGTGTTTTCATTTTCTTGTAACAAACTCTAGCTTTCAGGAAGGGGAGCATTCTGCCACTGGCCAACTCGCTGTGGATTATCAGTGGGCCCTTTATATACTGTGTACCACAGTTTAAGAAGTACTGAAAAGGCCACCTTTCACTCACATGCATAACTTTTTCATGGAAGAAAGTCCCTTTCATTTTTAGGACTGCAAAAGTAACCTGTTAAAAGAGGAAGGGTGAAATCGGGTTTTGTTTCTAAGAGAATAAAATTAACCAGACTGCTGGTGAGCTGGGAACAACCAGAAACCTTGGTAAGAGAAGGTAGGGAATAGTTCAACTTTGAGAGGTCAACTATGGATCTAAAAATGCTCTCACAATGTGAGCAGGAATATGTTCTCCTATCAAATGAAGCAAAAGTTGGGTGGCAGAATCCTGGTCGTGGGAATAGACACAGGAGACTGTTCTTCTCCAGAAAGGAAACATTGTTATGCATGTGAAGCCACCTACTAGGTCAAGATGCAAGTGATTCTGAGCTAGTTAGTACCTCTTTCCTATTCCTTCCTCTAAGGCTTCTATTTAGGACTCTTAAAAACATATCTGTCTGTTTTCCCCACTTTCTGTTGCTCTTTTGAACTGGCCAAGGGTTGTTGCACCAACACGCAATTTTTATTTGATTTGGTCCAAATGCCGACTGTACTACAAATGAACAAATCTTGTGTTGCAATAAAAGATTCTTGATTCTCTGTTTGTGAAAGTTGCACTGGGTGTCACCAAAGCTGAGTTCAGCCATTTGCACCTTAAATGCTTTCTTTGGCTTCCTCCTCATTTTGTTTTTCACATCAACATGTTTTGTATATGTAATTAAGCAAACAAACAAAAATAAGCCTTTCATTACTACTACTGCCTTTGACATGCAGAGCTGGGATATGATGTGATTCTAGAAAAAAACAAAAGCAAACCCAAAACTGTTCTCTCCTGTGGTTTTCTTAGCTTTTAGCTTATCATAAATATTTTGCCTGATTGTAGTAACTGTGTCTAAAACTGACTCGATCAGGGTCAGCAGTATGAAACCACGAAGCAGTATTTATTAAGGTAGGAAGATTGTCCAGCTACTTTTCTCTGTAAAATTATGTTTCTCAGCCAAAACAAAAGAAAAACAAACATGTAACAATGAGGCAATAAGAGGTAAAAAGAATTAAAAGTGCTTAGTGGGAAAACCACCTCTCTGTCAGTGCTTTGTTCACACTGTCTCAATTATTAGCAAATAAAATATCCCTCACGTACCAGAATAAGGACAAAAAAAATTTTACTTCAGTAATTACTAAACACTTGAGAGTCTGTATGACAAATGCACAGATCTGTGCCTGTTGAATAAAGGTGAAAAATAATGAAGTGACACTGTTTTTTTAAAAAAAAGTTTTAATACACAAAGAACATATTTTTAGAAAGTTTTCCTTTTTTTCTTTTATTTCTAACACTTAGGTTGGGTAATTAACATTGAAAGAGTTTGTCTAAAACCAGCAGTAGACATTTCCACAACAACACTTACACAGAGAAAGCTTTTGACTTCTATTTTGCCTTAAATATCTACTTTCTGTAAGGGATTCTTAATGTTCTTGCAGGAAGCTGTTTTATTCTCATGTGATTGACTTAAAACCAATTTATGTATTGTAGAGAGGAAAGAGTTATGAATGGGGAGAGATTTAAGGAGAGAAATACTTAGGAAACAGTAATTAAGGTAAAAGGCATTTGAACTGTTCAGTTGTTTAAAGAGAATTAAATCATTAACGTTTCAAACTGCAAGCTTAATATTAGCACATGTGAAGTATCAGATGTTTCATTTTCAAGTAGCGTTCTCACTTAGAGCATTCATCCATACAATGTGAAAGCATTTTACACTGGAGTAAATAATTGTTAGCCTAATTTTATAGAGGGGGGAAAAAATCTTCCTATATGGAGATGAAGCAGCATGCTTAAAGCTGCCTCATCCTGATTTTATAAATGGGAAGCTTTTTTGTATTCTGAAATAAAGCAGCATGTTTTACTGTCTATCATGGAAAAGTCAGGAGGGGGACCCAGACATCAAGCACTCTGAAATAAAGCCACGGATGCATTATGTGAGAATAGCTATGATCTTGCTATCTTGACACTGAGAATACAGGTACTGTTGCATTAAAAAAAAAAAAAAAAAAGAAAAAAAAAGAAAAAAGAAAAAGTTTGCTTTTGTGAAGCAAAAGTGAGAGAAGTTTCAAGACGCACACTATGTGCTGAATAAAGGCAGTAAGTGGAATAATTTACATGCCATTATGGATCTGCCATTCTGCAATTATTAAAAAAGGAAGAAAGGATCAGCATTTTAGACCCCAGGCAATAAAAGAAAGGAAGAAGCAAGATGTACCAATATTGTGAAGGAGACATACACAGCATGTGATTGGGACTTTTTTGTTCTCTCCTGTTTTCATGCAGTGAAAGTTCACTGTTGACTCCACAGTCATAAAAAAACAGAAGCTGACCTTTGTTGCTCTTTTATCTTTTTTGATAACAAAACCTGAATATCTGCTATGCTTTCATAATCATCATTAAAGGTTTAAGAAAAAAAACACTATAGAGCAACAACCCACCTCCCCCAGTAATGATAACTGATATCCTGGCTTCAATGCAGCCTTTGCACTAAGATCTCCCATCTTCTCCATCTCTGTAGTTGATCTCCTTACTTTAGGACTCATATTTTTGATTTTCTTTCCTTGTCACTGGATTTTCATTCAGACCATCCACTGTTTCACATCAACCAGAAAATAAGCATGCTTGTGGGTACTTTCAAGGTTTTAAATTTTGGTTTCTGTTTTTTTTTTTTTTTTTTTTTTTTTTT
>KL260341.1:7841-18844 GCA_000699545.1 Podiceps cristatus
AAGTTGGCCATGGCTGTGATTCTGTCCGTGCATGCAGCGGTCATTCCCCTCCCCACTCTGCAGATTCCCATTTCACACTGTTAAAAATTCTGAGGGGTATTCCTGGTTTTGCATGCGGGATGATTTTGTTAGCACGTTCTGGAATCTGTGTGTGTTCCTGTGAAGGTTGAGTTCTCCGGTGCCTTTGCACAAAAGGTGTATATAAAGCTAAATAAAATCCTTACCTTTAATGTTACAGTATTAGTGTCGTCTGCATGTGTTTAGTGTTTGATAGTCAGCAGCATCACAGAATCAAATAAGCTATTGTATCTAGAGCAGTAATGTTGAAAGCAACTGTCTTGGGCCTTTAACCTCTTAGTGATCACGCAAGCTATTTGTCCCTCGTGAAACAGAGTTACAGAGTTCTGTCAGTCTGCAGAGAAGGAACAGTCTATTACTGGCTTGTCAGAAAAATGAAAAACGATCAGAAGCAAGTAGGATATGGCTGCAGCATTTATTTAAGCTGGTGGCACTTTATCTCTGGTCCCTTTCTTGCTCCTGAATGTTGGAGGACCTGCACGTTTTGGGAAACTTTCTGGGACTTTAGAGAATAGTGGTGACAGACCAAGAATATCTTTGTCATGCTTTGTTTCTTCTGGTTTTATTCTAATGGTGACATTTTTAAAGATGATGTACAAAACCGGTGTGTTCTTATCTGCCACCTTGGATCAAGCTAGTTGTATGGCATCACACTCATCAGGGTTTCTGACACCAGAATGACTTCCATGGACATGTTCTAGTCTCAAATATAGCCATGGTTTGTGATGGATTGAACTGATTTGTAGGGGAGGAGGAAAAGAATGACAGTTTTTCTTCTATAAAATAATTTATATACTATGTAAATAGATACTAAAATGCAAAGACAGAAAAAGAGTTGGAGGGAAAATATTTTAATAACCACAATAAAACTATATCAACTCTTTAGTAGCAAAGACTAAGGGGTGTTTTTTCTTGAAAAGTTATGGGCAGAGCAACAAAGATCAAGAAACTTCTAAGGCACCATTTCCTTAACTTACTCTGTGATTGGATTAACATTTTCCTGAAAATATTGGAGTAACAAACTCGTATACGAACTGTTGTTCTTGGCAGTAGAGAACTGTGTTCTAGAGAGTTAACGTGTAACTAAAACATTCGTTTTTGACCACATACCAAGTGGCATCTAAAATGCCTTTACCTGGCTGTCCCCTTGCTCTCTCATCGCCAGCTTGCTCTTCTAGACGCAGGTGTTGAAGGACAGTGTCCCTCGGCAGCTAGACACTGCCTCAAGCAATGGGCTTTTGGACACACGCTCAAGACTCATCTTCCATCTAGCATTTCACATGTATGGGCATGGTTTGTCAGTCTCCCTGCTGAGACTGAAATAAGTGGAGATTCTCCTGGCTTTCCCAGCAATTAATGCATGTTCCCTAGACTTTTACTGACATAAAGTCAAAAAGTCTATGTTTTGCTTTTTCAAGGGGACACTGAACCTTTGTAAAAAAAATTTTTACAACAAATGCATGTAGCTCCTGAACAAAGCATAATATATATTTCTATCAGTTGGGGGAAAAAATATAACTGCATTTGAGATGCTGCTTCAGAGAAGGGGGGGTGGGGGGAGCGGGGAGGGAAGTGAAAGTTATTTTGAGACTATGGCCTTCCAAGTAGCCCAGAATATTCTTGGCCTCCTTCTAGCCTTTTGAGCTCGTTGTTGGCCTGAGTTTTCTTAAACAGGTTTATGCTCTGCATATTCCACTCAGCATTGGATTTTCCCTATTATTTGTTTGTTGTATTACACCAAAGCCATTAGAAAATCAGTGAAGTTTAACCTTTCTGTGCTGTTTCAGGCTTAACAGTTCTTAGCACATGAATCTTGTTTGGTGAAGTACAGACTGGCAAGCTATTAAATCCATTGGCTATCTGTGGAAATACAGATCTCTAGACTTCCCTTGTCCTACACTACATTAGCATGGAGAGTTATAATCATAAATCTAATACAAGGATTACCATTACCATAAAAATGCTAGTTTGTGCCACCTCAAATACGTTAATGGTTTTCATATAGAATCAGTGTTTGAACATGCTGAGGGTGTACTTTGAAAGCAAAGCTTAATTGGAGCCTGATTTACTTAATGGAGATGTATCTCGGAGTATTAGCCCCAGCTCTGTGTATTGTATCTACTCTGACCTTCAATTTTGGAGCGGTTATGTGAACATGTTTGGGGTTTGGTTGGGTTTTTTTATTCTCGTCATTTCTGGAAGCCTTCAGGGTTAGTCAGGTCTCTTCAGTGCTTCCCTGATGCTGTGCCTAGGACAGACATTGAGATTCAAGGAACAGTAACAAGAGTGGAGGTGATCTATATTTAGCTTTTTTGTATGTGAATTCTTGCTTCCTTTCAGAGAAAGGAGACTGCAGTCTCTTTAAGCTGTTACTTTTTCCCCCGTTGCTTGTGTTGAGTACTTGTCAGCTCATACTTGCTTTTCAAAGCGATGTAAAAAATGAATGGATCAAGAGTGTCCCAATTATCCAAGTCAGTAGCTGCTGCAGGAGCTTTTTGTGTGTATGCTGCTTTCTTTCATAGATCAGAAATAACTGGTAATTCATCTAGTCTGACTGCTGTACATCAGTCAGATACCCTTTACTGAACTTCAAATGTGATTTGGGGGTTTTTGCGTGGTGGTTTTTTGGGTTTTGTGTTTTGTTTTGGGGTGGGGCAGTGGGGAGTATTTTGGGGGGAGTGGGGGGGTGTTTTGGTTTATTTTTTCCTTAAAAGCATCTATGCTGTTTCATTAGGTAGTCTTCCATTGCCTTAAGGTTACCTGTTTCCCTAGCATCTGACTGCTGCACATACGCCTTTCTATTTCTAGCTGGCTTTTTTGTCCTGATTATCTGGAGGTGTTAGCAACGTGGATAAACTATCTTCCCTCACCAAAAAATACCCCAAACAAAACGCCCCTAAAAAAGGACAGCAGGATCTTAGCTTAGAGTAGCACACAAATGTACGATCTAATCAGAAATTTGTATCAGCTTATTTTCTTAGCCTCATTTTTTTTTTTTTTTTACTGTTGTTCATGAGTCTTCCTTCAATTACCATATTTTCTCAGAAAGGCTACAATCTTCTGTTTTCATCTAATACTTTTTCCTTTTTGATCTCCCTGTATTATCTCTTCATCTGGAATTTGATTCTTCCTTCTTCCTAAATTATTTTCCTGACATGTTTTCAATGTTATCTCTGTGGTTTATTGAAGTATAACCATTTCTGTTACTCAGACATGAACTAATTATCATGTGATGCTACTTAATCTCCTTAGAACACAAGATACATACTTAATGCTCTTTCATAAATTAAAAGATGTCGTATTATTGCATATGGAATGTGGATTTCTTACCAGTATTGTTACATGGAAAATAAGTTTTTGGCTGATTTTTTTCAAAATTAGAGGCAGAGAGGCTCTAGAAGGGAGTGTGTTTGGGTTAATAACGCACTGGTTTGGTCCTTTACCATGTTGCTATTTTTGGCCACATGTTTTTGAAGGGGGAAGGAGCAGAATAAAGAGTTTCTATTGTTATGGAACCTATGTAAAACTTATTGTTAAAATGTAGGAGAGACAGTGTAGCAGCTTGAATAAAGATTACTTCTAAATTCAAAATGAAACCCTACCCTCCCTGAGTAAAGGAGTTAATCTCTGTGATGAGGCATGATCTTCAATATTTCAGTGAGATTCTTTTTACTAAAGAAAAAGCAAATAACCTGATTATTTTTATATGTCATAATTTGAGAAAAATTGTTCGTCTGACATGTCATAAATGCTACCTTTTGAAAGATAATTTGTTGATACTTGGAAATCTGAACTAGTACCACAGTTCATACTACGGAATTTAGTGGTTAGGAGGATAGAGGGAACAAATGCAAAGCTAATCTGTTTTATTACAGGATCTACAAGATGAAGTGAAGCGGGAGAGCAGTAATCTGCAAAAGCTGCAAGCTCAGAAACAGGAAGCGCAGGAAATCCTTAATGATCTTGATGAGCAGAAGGCCAAGTTGGAAGAGCAACTTAATGATATCAGGCAGAAGTGTGCAGAGGAGGCCCATTTGGTAAGGTCTAGTGGCTGAGGCCCTCGAAAAAGTAAATGTCACGTTTTGAAGACCTCAGCCTTGCAATGTTATAGTTGTTGAGGCAGGAAAAAAAAACTTCAGTGAATAAACAGCCTGAGTGTCAAGATTTTGTGACCAACAGAGAACAGGAAATGTCAGTCATTTCAGTGACATCCTAATGTAGTATCAGTGTGTCAACAAATACACTGAAATGTACTTGCACACAAATAAGGTTAAGTGCAAAGAAATAATGCAAAATTGTAATGCAATAGAAGTTTAATTAGAAGCGCTACATACTGGGACTGATTTCTTAGCCATTTAAGAAAAAAATCATGGTTATGTAGTTTTCTTCCTAATAATAAAGCTATAGTATTTCCTTAAGGTCTAAAATTATATTTTCGATAACGGAAATACCTGTGTTTGTCAGAAAACCAGCTAGAATAGTATGATCTTATTGAGACCAATAGGGAATTAACGTTTCATTCAGGTATAATCTTTAATCTCTGCAATGGCAATGAAGTTTTTACTTTTTCTGGTCATAAATACATCCAAATAGTGCTATTTGGAGGTGGTTTTTTTGATTTGGCTTTGAAATCTTTATGCTTTAGATTGCCATGCTGAAGGCTGAAATAACAAGCCAGGAATCAAAGATCTCAGCATACGAAGATGAACTGACCAAAGCTCAGGAGGAGCTGAGTCGCCTACAGCAAGAAACGGCAGAGCTTGAGCATTGCATAGAGTCTGGGAAAGCACAGCTGGGACCTCTTCAGCAACATCTGCAGGATTCACAACAGGAAATCAATTCAGTAAGGCAGTGTGAAAGACCAAAAAAAAAAAAAAAAAAATTTTTAGCTGACAACCTTTACTGTGTTTTTTCTTAAGGGGAAGGCATTGTTTCCTTTTTTCTTCACTGTTTGTTCCTGTCTTTGTTGCTTACACATGTTCTGTGCTAGTAGGTTTTAAAGTTTATGGAGGCTGACTCAAGTATTCAAGATACTTCATGGATTTTCTCCAATTTTGTTAATAAAAAGAGATTAATTTATTATATTCATAAATAATTTGTCTTAATGTAATGAGTGAAAAGTGGGTAATGCATGTTTAAATTCTCCATGTCCAGTAGTTTTTTAAGCTTTCTTCTGCAGTCGTGGCGTGGGGCACGCCCTCACTATTCTTTAATTGATGTGATGTTATTAGTAGTTTTATACCAACATTTACTTAGTGCATTGCTGGGAGACTAAGGTGAATGTAAGAATAAATTGGATTCAGACTAGATCCTGAGGAGCAGCGAGAAGGCTGCACTGGGTTTTAAGCACAGAAGTGTGCTTTGAAGTGTCTGCTGTTACATTAAAGGAACAACCTCTAGCTCCTACCTGTAATCAGTGATTTATTATTAATTCAGTGATGCGTTAGTTTGCACACCCATTCCTCATAATTCTTTTTCCTTATCATTCTTTTCCTTTTTTGACTTGCCAACTGTCTAATATGTTAGCCAGTGTCACGTTGCTACCAAGTTAAAAACAAAATGAAAAGCCTCCCTATTAAGTTTGAACCCTAGAAATGGCCGACTTTTGGGTCAGTCGTGTCACACAGTTCATGTCTAACTGTTAACTTTTTAAATTTTTTTTTTCTTAAGACTTCTACTGCTAGTGTTCATGCAAGAACACTTTCTTCTGCTGAGGAGCCTTTTTAAATTTGGCTTTGAGGTTCAGAAACCGAGAAGTAAACAAATGGACTTTCCATTGTTTCATCACAGGTAGAGAGAAGGTTGTGCGATTTCAGTATCCATATACTAGCAAGAGGTACTTGCAGTGAACAGATGTAAGGCTGATAAGTAGTTATGCTTGACTGTACCACAAACACTTTGCTAACAGGTTTTATATCAGTACTTCTGATTTTATTGCTCTTGGCTCACAAATAATGAATAATAGGTGCTTTGGTGCTTTAGGCAAGATTACCTAATGGTTGGTCTGAGGTCAGTGCATTTGAAAGGCACCTGGTGTTGTCTTTGCTGCCACCTGACTTGTGACATGTGCAAGGCAACAGGGACTATTCGTGACTGACTTAGCAGAAGTCAGTGGGATTCAGACACCTAAATAGCTCAACTATGTTCATCCTTCTGCATAATCTGCCAAATCCAGTAATTCCTCCGTAACTGGCAGGTTGGTTTTAAATGTTTGGTGTGAGGCACTGCATTAAGCATATTGCTGAAATAATAACGTTTGTCTGCTTAGGAAGTTTAACTGTGGATTTTGTAGACTTCAAAAGTCATGTGGCAGAAGATAATGAACTTGTAATTTTCCTTCTTGGAAGATAAGAATTTTGATAAAGCAGCCTTTTTATTTAGAGTTTAAGGCAATTACAAACACATTTAAAAACAACAACAAAAAATACCCAAAACAAAACCCGAAAGCTTTGCATCTCTTTGTATGAGTTTGGGTAGAAACAAAGCAGCAAGTCTTTATGTTGCGAGTGATGCAGTCTGCTTCCGTGGCAGGAGAAGGTTCTCAGGTCTGTCCTTCAACCACACTGCATCTCTCCTTAATCAGATTTGTGCGTATCTCTCAAATTTCACTCTTAGATTGAAAGAACTTGGGTTTTATTATGTTTGCTTTTGAAAATAAGAATTTCAGACATAAAACTTGTATTTAAGAGCTTACATAGCTAGCTTCTGTGTGCTGCCATACTGATGCACATACATTTATTTCTCTTTACAGGTGCAGACAAAACTTCTTGAGTTGAAAGAATTGGAAAATAACCAATTTAGTTGGCACTCTCAGCCACATAATACACTTGTTAATGGAGCTGTGGATCATTCTAGTCTTAGCAACAGCAGCAGTGAAACTGCTAACCTTAATGAGAATGCTGAAAGGGAAAGTATAGCAGAAGATGAACAAATAAACAGTGTGTCTCCAGTGAGTAGTGTTTTGCCTGCTCAATCATGATGCAATGCAGCTGTGCAGTTGGAATAAGTTAAGAATGTATCAAGATGGATTATGTTTTTAAACACTTGTACAAGTGAAATTTCAGGGTGTTTATTCTGAGGGACTATTTTTCCGCAATCTGAAAGTTGATAAGCAGAAAAGGAGGCAATTTTAGCTTGGCTGGAAAGTGGCAGTAAATTTTTTTTATGTATTTGCTTCCAGAGAAAAATATCATAAATTGAATAGTAGAATTAACATTAAAGGGGAGCAGCTGTCTCCAGTTGGTGCAACAAGAATGGAATATGGAATAGTACAGAAAATCTAAAGCCGTCTTGGTTTAAATGTCCCTCCTTATGTCCCAGTAGTTTGAAGAAAAAAAAAAAAAAACCCACAACTTTCACGGGGTTTATGGAATACTTCAGTATGTTCTATAATAAGTATGAACCTCTTGAAGTGTCCTTTAGTATATTCTTTTAGCTATTTAATACTTAAAATGCTGTATATTGTGTGGTCTTCTATTTACTTATTTATGGTGAATTGGTTTTGTCCTTATATAGATAAGGAATAGTCCTGAAACAACAGCCTCTGTTGTGGAAGAAGAGAAAGAGACCCCAGCTCCACCTATTACCAAAAAAGTGAGTTTGTTCAGATTTGGAGGAGGAAAAAGTAAATTAAAAAATCCTAGTTCAGCTGTTTCAGGCTTGCATCATGTCACTTGCATGATGGTCATAAAATGAAAGAGAAGTAAGTGTCACCTCTAGTTTTTTTATTTAGAATGTGATGTCATGAAAACATTTCATCTCATATAGCAGGCAGGTTGTTGTTGAAAAATATTTTGGATCGCCATTGATGAATTATGCAGAATTCTAGCTGTCTGTCTTTTTCTCAGCTTTAAGAAACTATTAAATGATAACATAAGACAACATAAGTGTTTTCCATCCTGCATGTCTTAAAAATTTAATACCTTTCTTTACTACTTTTGCATTGCCCAGGAAGATCCGTTTGATGCCGAGTCTCATCCATTGCCTGATCTAGTTTCTGAAGCCAGCTTAGAGTTCTTCCAGTCTGACCCTTTTGTTGGCAGTAAGTAAACTTCTCTCTGTCAGTGCAGATTTGCAGAACCAGGTCTTGTATGAACACATCTCAGACTAATCTTCACCTTGGAACTTCTCTTCATAGAATAAATGTGAAAAAGTTTGAGTGACAGGTGCGTGGAGCCAGATAGTGTTACAAAAATAGAAATAAGAGTTCTGGGGTGGTGGTTCCTCCTTCATCTGGACTTTCTAATTAGCTGTGAAAATTGCACCTTTCCCTCACAGCTCTTCCTGAGTACCTCTCTTACCTTCCCTCCCTCCCCCAAATTTTCAGCACAGATCCACAAACAGATCAAGTGAGGGTTCAGTGAGCAGTGGTGTGGGGAGAGTGTGGGTGGCTGAGAATGAATGTCTGTGGCCTACTTATGGTGAGGTTGGCACTCAGAAAAAGGTAATGTGGAACTGCACCATCTGTTCATCTTGTGGAAGTGCTATGCTTTATTTTAAGAACTTGCCACTTACAAATGCTGTTGCTCTGATTTTTTTTTTTTTCTTTTACGTTGGAAGAAGTGATCTGTCTGTGTGGTGCCACTTGGAGAAGGGGAGTTAATTTGGATTAACTGCTGCAGGAGATGTTTTCAGTCACGTTAATATGAGTTTACATGCTTTCAGGATCACCATGGTCTGATCAATTTAGCTCATTTCACTTTGAAAAGAAAATAAGCTAAATGTTTCAGATCACTTGGCTTCTGAAAGAATGTCTGTGCAGATTTAATACTTCCAATGAAGAAATTAAACTGATTTTAAAACAGCTTGAATATCTCTGTGTAGATATTGTTTGATTTTTATTTATATTGAAGTGGTCCTACTTACAGCATATGACAAGACCTTTCCTTCAGAGGAGAAATACCTTTTCAAAGGTATTTCTGATAGTGGCCAACCTTTTGGGGGTTGTGTGCCCAATATGTTCAGGGGTAGATACCTGCAGCTAAGAGACAGCATATCTACATCTCTTAAATGTAGATGAAGGAGTAGAACTGATGCAAGTGGGACCATGCGTCCAGTACCAAAACGAACACTTAGGAGCTACCATCCATGGCGCCTGTGCGAATTAATCAAAACTGGGACTAAGCTTCTATCAGTAGTTAGCCTGGATTACTGTGGCAGTAAATACTGCAGAATGTGGGTGTTTACTGACTATGTGGTGTGATTTTTTTTTTCTTTTTTTCTTTTTTTTTTTTTTCAGGTGATCCCTTCAAAGATGACCCTTTTGGGAAAATTGGTAAGTAACTTGTGTTTGTTTTTCTAAATGATTCCTACTAGAAGAGCATGTGGGGAAAAGTGTCACCACTTTCAGCTCAAAAAAGGTGGAACTGACCCAAAAAGTCAGCATAGGATAGATACATACATGGCAGTAGCAGCTGGCCACTTGTGTTTAAAGCTTTTCAGAGAAGTCCCTTGCCATTGACCTTCTCTTTTGCTGTTGGAAGTCTTCTTAATTGGGTTTTAAGTATGTGAACGTGGTGAACAGAAGGCCCCAAAGTCTTGCTACCTGTTTTGTATGCAATGAAGTACGACTGTACTCTTTTAAAGGCTCTTAACTTACCAACTCTCTGTAGAACTAAGTATTGAAAAAGGTGGGAAGTCTCTAGACTGGCTGTATAGGCAATGCCATTGTGTTATTTGCATGGTCCTGAGTGGAGTTACTGGTGACAAAAAGCAAAGTGGCCAATAGGAAGGCTCTAGCAAAATAGCTTTGTGTACAAGGTGCCAAATAAGAAAACACCAGTTGTGTTTGGGGAGTGGAGGAGGGTGGGAGAATTCTGAGAAACATTAGGCTTTGTAAAAGGCTTCATTTTTAGGGGGCTTGGTTAAAGAATCTGTGTTCCAGTGATTCTGGAACTGAACCACTGGCACCATCTGAAGTTTTCGTGATGTGCAGAAAATGCTGGCTTGTCTAATGTTTTGAATTGCAGTACACAAATTATTCACAGATGAATTTCATGCTTCAAAGAACCTTGGTCTTAAATGTCTCACCTTCTAGCAGTATGAAAAAAAGCAGTAGAATGTTTAGGTTTTGAGATATTAAGTAAAGCTAACAGAAATGCTAATGAACTGTTTACTTTAGATCCCTTTGGTGGTGATCCATTCAAAGGCTCGGATCCTTTTGCAGCTGACTGTTTTTTCAAACAGTCCTCCACTGATCCTTTTGTGACTGCTGGCATTGATCCATTTAGCACTGCAGACAACAGTAATAATATCACAGTAAGTTTGCTAGCATACCTTTTACTACTTTCGATAGATTATTTGGACAAAATAATCTATTTTGTACATTTGGACATGTCTTGAAATGTTGATACTCAGAAATCATAGATAAAAGGTTACCCCTTGCTCTATGGCTCGGTCTTGTCTTTTTTGTGTCCTATTTTCTAGAAATAGTCTCAGATGAAATAGAAATAAAAATCAAAACATGTTAAAAATGTTTCAGTGTGGAGCTTCATTGCTCAACAAATAAGACCATTTGAGAATAATGATCTAAGCTCTATTGGTAGCTGGTGGAGCTTACTAAACATTGAAAGAAACCCAACATTAAGCTCGCCAAGTTATGTTGAGACACTTGATTTTTGCCTCCAAAGCTTAGAGGATCAATAAGTGTGTGTCTTACATGAAATCTGATGTGGTATCAGCTTTCACCTCTGAAAAGTCAAGTTGTTCTATAGGTGTACGTTGCTTGGGTTTTGTTGTGGGTTTTTTATGAAGAGTCACTGAAGCAGTCTCATAATGTGGAGTTTCTTACTGAATGTACCTCCTTCAGGTGTGCTCAGGTGTAACTTCTAGCTGTTCACATTGTAACTGAGCAGTCACTGATTAGCCTTGAGACTGTAATAAAGTACAGTTGAGCATGCAAGGTCCTGCACCTGAGTCGGGGTAAC
>KL260342.1:0-15465 GCA_000699545.1 Podiceps cristatus
GAGTGGCTGCGTGGTCCAGTTACCCTTCGGGTTCAAACCATGACACTTCTATATTCCATGTAGTAAGCAAACCAATAGCATATTCAGTAATATTAGTCACTTGTAGCCCACCTGAAAATACATATCAGTATTCTCTCCATGTGCTTGTAGCAGTAGGGCTGCTGTTTGAAGATCCTTAATGATACTAACTTGTGGGCATGTAATACAGAACCAATAAAACACAGACTGAAGATGGGAGAGCCTCATTAAAAATTATGTATCACCACATGTATCAGTTATTTTATGCCCTGTACTCCCTACTTGTTGATAATGGAAATGATTGCAAATAATACCTGACAAACATCTCATTTTGACACTAGCACTAACTAATCCGTGTTACTTGCTTTGAAATACAAATTTAAATCTTCTAAAGCATTAAAAAGAAGGAAAGCAGGGTGCCAGTTTCCATTCCATGAACTTAAATGATTTATGACATTGGATCCCATGATAAAATAACCTTTTTTCTTTAATAGAATACAGCATTTATTTGCTGGAAGCTACTCTTTAATTCACATTTACGTGTATCTCAGAGCTGTCATTAAAACACAATTTTTATGCCATGAATATTATCCTATCCAAAACA
This sequence comes from Podiceps cristatus, assembly GCA_000699545.1. Classification (NCBI taxonomy): domain Eukaryota; kingdom Metazoa; phylum Chordata; class Aves; order Podicipediformes; family Podicipedidae; genus Podiceps; species Podiceps cristatus. The sequence continues at coordinate 623 of KL260342.1, forward strand.
ACTATACATATGTAGCCTTAATCACATAGGAATTTCCAAGGACCTCAGTGTATAAAAGGCATTATTACATCATGTGTTTGAAATGCAGATGTATCTGGGATGGACCACTGTGCTCTAGCTGGTTCAGTAGTTCACAGCAGTATTAATTCTTCGTCCAGATTAATGGATCCAATTCTTAGTGGCCCCTTTATGCTGCTCTGCCAATATAAAGTCATTCTAAAGGGGATAAAAATACATAGAAGGAGTAACTTCTGCACACACAGCTTCCTCAAATCACAGAGTTGCAGAAGTAGATTAAAATATCCCAGAACAATCTCAACTCAGATCAGAAACCAGGCAAGCTCCTCTTGGCACCCTCAAAATATGGGACAGGTAAAATAAACCTCTACTATGATTCCAAATGAAAGAGAACTGTGAATTGGCTCACTGGAGTTCACAGATAGTTTTGAGGATGTAAGGGTACAAGGTACAATTGCCCACACAGAGACTGACCGGGACTATCACAACTGCCCGTTCTGCTCTTGCAAGAAGCGCCTGCAAGTGTGATTCTTGAATGACTCACACCAAGACTGACCATTTGTTCAAAGTTGCCACAAAGCATTAACCCGAATATATCATCAAATTGAATAAATTAGGGCCAGAAAAAACAATGTTTTTTCACTCACTTCTAGTAGAAGTCCACCTTCTTGTACAGCAGTCTTGTTAGATATATTGTCTTCTTTTATCATTTGGCCAACTTGCTTCTTAAAGTGCTTTTCTTGAATGGCTGTTAGAAAGAGTTATTATCAATTTAGAAATCACAACGATTAGGGCTGCTAGACTAAAATTCTTATTTAAGCACTGAAAATGCATTGATTAAATTGGGAGTTACTGTCTTTCTGGTCTGGATGTCAGTTACTGACAACTTTCTTTTGCTGTGAGGGAGATAGATACATATTTGGCAGACCAGATGTTTTGTATATGAAATATCTATCACATTTTTTTATTGAACATATTTTTTCCATTAGTGTACTCTACATGAAGCAACAACCAAAACCCACAGGAAAGAAACAAAGGAAAGTTAACAAGTTATTTTGTTTATAAAAATATGTATTAGGACAATACATAGAGATGCCTATATAGCTCAGAAGACAAAGGACTGAAATAAGTTTCTTATTTTCAGTGCTGACCTTCTTGGCATCAGATTATTTTCATTTTCACTATACCCTATTAACTTCTATGAGTCTAAACCCAACTGTAAGATTCAAGGGAATGTTCTTAAACTGTTTCATTTTTAAACAGAGGTTTCAAGTGTGTTTTTAGCAGGTCATTTACTACATGAAATTCATTAAAATCTCTCACCATAAATTAAAATTGCATATATTTTTCCTAATGATAATGAAAACTTTTATGGGAGTCAAAACTGGTGAATGCTCTTCCTGCACATGGGTTATCATTGCATGATCTGAAATATCTTTGAATACTCAGACTAAAGTCTTCATATCGATATATCCCACTGAAAAATCCCTGAAATACAACTCCATTTCCGGGAATAATGACAGAATTTCTGAGAAAGCTGGCATCACTTGATACATTGGGCTTCTGCATCACCTAGGCAGGAACCTGTCTTTATCATTTGCTCAGTAAAAAATAAGGAGTCAGCTTCACTCTTGCTGCCCCATCCCAGGGATGGGTGATACAGATATCCCACTAGCAAACAGAGGTTCAGTTTTCAGTTTGTTCTTCTTTCCACGGAGAGGATGGGAGGGCAGAGCATACCAGTGGGATTAGCTGGGACATTTGATACACATTGTCCCTTCCAGCTAAAGCAGAGCTGCAGCAGCCACAGCCAGAGATTGTTAATAATCCCCAAAAAAAGCGTTGAGAAGGACAGGAATACTTTATACCAAATCAGAATAAGAAGGGGAGGCAGCCAACACGCCTCTAATGCTCCTGAGCTTGTTCTTAAAAGTGACAACAATAAGATTTACATTTTTAGTAAGATACCAAATTAAGAAAAAGGTCTACATTTTTAAATGACTTGAATAATACTTGCTGCAAATGACTGAGGATATGATTGAAGTGGAATCACTTCCTTTCCAAGGGGCTGTACAAGAGCCCCTTATCAATGCAACAACCTAGTGAGGGACTGTTGCAAGATATATCAGCGTTTTACAACAGATGATGGCAATGCAGAACCATACTGTCTGAATATTCGTGATGGTTTTTAGCTTACATTGTAAATATTTGCCGCCAGTGATAATGTTGGTCATTACCCCAAAGCAATCATCTCAAATGTATAATTAGATGTAATAAATCCCTCCCCTGAGCATGAGAAAACACATCAGAAAAATCCCAAGCTGCCCAAAACAGATCCTTACCCACGTTTTCCAGCCAAAACAATTTTCTGATTTCAGACTTGTAAGCTAGGCTGCTATGAATGGGACATACAAATTCTTCTATTTGCATTTTCATTGTGGTATACCTTTTGAACTAATTGGAAAAGGTTGCAGTATTTTTTCCCCTGATCAGCCAAGCCTCCTGCTATGCCTGTCCATAAGAACAGGCATATAGACACTTGTGACAATAATTTTTAAAAGCCCAGCCCTATTCCAATGGCCTCTTCCAGAGTTCCCCCCCCCTCAGAAAAGATGTTTTTGTCATTACTGACACAGTGGTTTGCAGTCTTTTTGCAGGTTAAAGAACAGACTGGGAGAGGTAAAAGAAAATGAAGGTTTATTTTTTTTATGTGTTCTTTGGCGTTGTGAAAATTCCACCGGCTCGAACTTCATCGTTAGTGGAAACTATTATTTTACCCGACTGAGCGGACCAGAGCTTCCTGCCTGTTTGTTAGCCTTCAGGCTCACACAAACATAGCAGCAGAAGCACAAGAGATGTTTGTTCCACAGCTCATCTGGCTACTATAAATTCCATCTCCAAATGGAAAGTATTTTAACGTTATTTTGCCAGCTAGAGTTACCCGTATGTTAGGCCACACACATCCATTTCATAACATACCCTTCTCACTGGCCTGGACTGCGAGGATTCCCATTGCACCATCAAAGAGAAATGACACCCTTCGCACCAAGAAGCAAGAGCTCTTTAGAGACAGGGACGTTTGCTCCTCACACCTGAGGCAGCAGAGCCGCAACTCGCTGTTCACGTGATATATACTCTAATACTCTAAATACTCTATTAAATCCTCTATAAATACTCTATTAATCCACCCAGAGCTTGGCTGATACTGCAGTGAGAGCTCAGCAGAGATACTAATGCTGGTGATAGCCTGTCATCTGGAGAAAGCAGAGCAAGACAGGCAGAAAACCACACAGATCGCCAGAATTAATGAGGAGGAGGAAAAGCAAGACATGACAAGGTGAGGATGGAAAATTGCAAGATGTTATCTGACTAGGCAGAAAAATGGGGAATACAAAAAAAAGCAGCCTAATGACACCCCTGTCACCACCAAGAATCAAGAGGGAGAACTGAAGGAATGCAAGTATTAGTTATGATGGGTGGCTTGGTAGCAACGGCCCTGATGCCAAGACAGCTGTGATCAAGCTTAGACGTTGCATAAAATGGTGGCCCTCTGGAGCAAAGGTGAAGCCTATGATGATGAAAACAAATAAAAGATTGGAGAATGCAGGAGTACTGTCTCTAGTTAGCAGGGAGAAGCCAACTGTGTGGGGAGGAGACAAACAGGGAAGGATGATGCAGTGACCTGACGGGAAGACTTCTGACTGCTGGAGTTCTGATACATCAAGAATGGGGCAAGAGAAAAACTGGTATTGTGGGCAGTCTGATGAATGCTGCTGGCTGTAAAAAAAAAAAAAAAAGAAAAGAAAAGGAAAAAAAAAAGGCAAGTTTCAGCTTTATGTAATCTTGGACTGCTTTCTATGGGAGAGGCAACACTTTGGACTAGATTGTCAGAAATTCAGTGCAGAGAACTCACCTAGTAGGTTCAAAATTGGTGAGGCAAAGAGATGGGAAGCAGAAACAGCAGAGACCTTTTTCTGAGCACAACTTATCTAGCCTGCACTTCCAGAACACAAAATAAAACAGAAGATGGAGCTGTTCTGCCAAAGAAGATGAATGAGCATATTGATACCATAGGGTGATAAATACAAGATATACAACTACCAGGGCTGACAGTTTTGCAAGATCATGCGATCCAGTGAGCATGGTGCAATCACAGGGCAATATTAAAAACCCACAAGTTTGGCAAAGCTGGGTCCTACAGAAGGACAACACTGTGGAAATATACAGGGCAGGGAGGAAGGGGCCTAGGAAGAAGAAGAGGAGGGAGAAAAAATGAAGAAAAATGGCCAATGGCCTGAAGGAACAGCAAAAGATCTGAGGACATTGTTCCAATTTCTGATCTAAAAGCTGTGAAAGAAGTGGAAACCAAAAAATAATGTGGAGTTAGAATTGATGGCAAATTAATGGGGATACAGTGCTGCTGAGCCTTTCACAGCTGCACTATCTCTCACCAGAACACTGTGAAAAAGCTGAGATCTCTTTTGAGCCTCCAGTTCTGATATGAGCTTTGCTATCTGCGCTTGCAAAACCCTTGGCTTGAAAGTCAAATCTGGAATATTGTAAAGAAGAGAAAAGCTGCCTGACACTTTAAAGTCTATAGAAGCATCATGAAACCAGCCACTCCCTTTCCCCCAGAAATAACAGAACATTTATTCATTGCAGAATACGCTTTAGTTCAGAGGGACGGAAATTTCAGGACTCTCATAAAACTGTACTTTTGAAATCCATGGGATTACATTCTCTGGAGTGTTTCTATACCTCTTCCTTCACAAGCACAACCTTCTTTCTTCAGAAAATAATTAGCAAAATTACCTGCCAAGCTAAGTTCTGTAACAAACTAATGCGTCATCAAACAGTACCCAAGCCATCACAGGGGCCTTCCATGGCTCGGGCTACCTGCGTCAAGCAACAGCACAGGTGAGAAATAAGCAGCAAAGGGATGCTGTTCCTTATCTGAACACCTTGCCTGGGTTCACTTGAAGTATAAGAAGGGAGCAGGACTGTCTTCTTCAGACTCAATATAACGCAGGAGCATCAGTTTCAAGCCTTTCTACGAGGAATGCCTGTGAGACCGTTTGTCTCCAGTGGTGCCCAGGGGATAAGTGGTTTCCTAAAATGGGCAGATGAAAATACTCAAATCTAGCTTGCAGGTTCAGAGATAGTGCTTTATGCATATGAGTCTTACTTTTGGTAACTGTTACTTGAAAGGAAGTGAAAACAGAGTCTTTCTTCCTGGATCTTCTAGCTGCAGGAAGAATCAGCTATGTGTGTTACCCTGAATGCTAAGAAAACAAACCAAAACAACTAGGAAACACTCGCTATGAGCAATTCTGCTTAACAAACCTACAGCCATGAAGTCAAATGGTCTGTTTCCTCTTGCTGCGTTACAGAGAACACTGAGTGGCAATAAGGACAGCACTCATTAGATGCATGCTGAAATTAAACAATATACAACATAAAGAATATTTATTATACGTTGCCAAACAATATGAAAGGGATGTTTGCACTCTGAAATGCCACAACCTACAGGTTGCAAAAACGCTTCAGGAAAGAAATCAGCACCAAAATGCACCCTCTGAATAAAAGATGTATGGTGCTCAGTCCTGTTGTGAAGGCTACCAGAACGCCAGATGAAATTATGCTAGCAATAATGGAAAGTTTTTCTTCCCAATGTAGCGGTTTTCTCAGTCTGCTTCTTCTTAAGAGATGCTTTGAAATCTGACTGCCCTTTGAAGTTTCTCAAGTACAGCATGACATTTATTTAAGGTACAACCCAAACTGTTTGCTTTCCAGATCCCGTCCCCTCTTTCTTTCAGAACCACTTTTCCCCTTTCCCAGCGAGCCTCATGCATTTTTCCCTGCATGCAAGAGGGGCACCAAAGAGATGCCACCGCCCGGAAGCCCATCTCTCCCCACGGCCCTTGCGTGGAGCTGGTGAGGCCACCGAGCCCCCCGAGACCCCAACCCACACCCCCCCCATCCAGAGGAGGCCTTTTGAAGGGGAGGCAGGGGGAGGAGAAGTCCCTCCTGCGGAGGAGGCAGAGTGCTGACTAACCCCAGCCCCGCTGTCACGCAAGCCTCGCTGCCTGTCAATCTGCCGGCGGCTCTGACAGGGGCCTGGCGCCCGTTCAAACCCTTGCGTGCGAGCAGACGAGCCGCATTACCCTATGAAGTATTTCATAATAACAACAGCTGTTAAATATTGATGACTCCTGGCAAGCGCTGAATGCTTTTTGAGAAGGTTAAGCCTTCGTGTAATGGAACCTAATTCCTCATTATATACTGTATCAGATATCTGGAAGTTGCCTAAAAAAAGCAAAGGGGCTTAAAGTAAAGGATCAGAAAATAACTATCGTGCAGCAGGGAGAGGGGAGAAAACCCACAGTGTGAGAGGTGAGGAGTGTTTCCCTTAAGTTAAATCCTTTCGCAAACAGTAAAAAATGCTGGCGGAACAATCATCAAAATGGTTGATTTTGCTATATTCCGCTGTATGGTTGTGTGTTTTTAGAAATTATTGGAGATGAGATAAACTTTCTAGAACAGCTATCCAGCTGCCACTGCTGTGTCTCTAAGAGTACACATAGAATTATTTCTACAGAAACACCCAGAAAATAGGAAGAAAGCTTGCATTCCTATAGTTTTTCTATGAACATCAGCCCTGAAAGATCTGGCTCGTTAGAAGACTTAGGGATGATCAGACAAGATATTAAGGAAGAGATCTCAGAGAAGGTTTCCAGCAGGCAAGAAAGGCAGAAGGGCAAGTCTCTTGCCTTGGACAAGTCCTGATGCGCTCTCCTCCAGTTCCCAGAAGAAATCCCCCCTCTTCCTCACGCTGCCCTCTAAAACTTGTCACTCCTATCTTTTCCCTCTTGACCTAACGGTTGAGCAATGTTGTGTCAGGAAGGGAATCAGTTTGGGGTAGGAGCTGACGATTAACAGCCTGAGCCTTTGGGACACAGCTGGCGTGAGGCCAGGGCAGGCAGCACCGGGGAGTCCAGCAAAAGGGCAGCATCAGAGTCAGGGTGTGAGTGAAAGAGAAGAAACACAAACCAAGGACTTCTTGGGGATGTGACCAAGTCAGGGTATTTTTTTCTTGCCTGTGAGAAAGAGGTCCGTGTGCCTTTGGGGAATACAGTTTACGTGAGGCAAGCTGAGAAGCTGAAAACAATTACCTGCTTATGTTCAGTTGTGCTGTGGTGCAAGGAGTTCTGCAAAGCTTTAGGAAAGTATTTTACCTGTGGGGAACCCAGGCCTGTTTATTGAGTCAGGACAGGGGATCATGGAAACTTAGGAAGCTGTAGGTTGGAAGGGACCTTTGAAGGTCATCTGGTCTACCCCACCCTGATCAAAATAGAGCTAATTTCAGTTGGGCAGGTTGCTCATTTTTTTGTTGAATATCCCCAGCAATGGACATTTCACATTCCCTCCAGGAAAACTTTCATTGCTTAATTACAAATAAGATTAATTTTGTAAGGTAAGAACTGTTTAAGATTTAAGGTGAATGAGCATTAGGATAAGTTCTGAATGGACGTTTCCACAATTCTTGGTTTGTAAAATGTGTAGAATAATTTAAGAAATGCTGAGAATGGTTAAGTGGCTGTCATGAAAAGTGTGTGCATATGGAGAATATGTGAATTAAGTTATTAGCTATTCTTATAATGTTTTTCGTTGGTTTATTCTATCTGTATTGCACACAACCAGCTCACAAGAAACCACACATGTATCATGCCTTTTTACGTAGTCTGGGACCGTAACATCTCCCTTAACCCATAACTTCCGAGGGATCATAGATCCAAAGAAAAGCTACGTCTTCATGCGAAACCAAAATCTGTGCTAACTATACAAGCAACAGACGGAAAAGAACTTGTCTAGAAAGCACATTTCCTCTCTGCAGCTTACTGTTGCAACCTTTCTTTCTTCATATGGGTGAACAGATGACCTCCCCAACAGACAACCCCGTATTGCGCATTGGCAAAGAAGGTATTTTAGAGGTCTGTTTGCAACACTGTGAGTAAACATTTGAGTTGGTCTGGTAGACTATATTGGCTATAAGACTGCCAAAGACATGCAGTCCTCCTCAATTACCCCAAGATGTAAGACTTATCCCAAGTAATTGTCTTCTGTTTCATCTTTGTAATTCCATTTGATTACCTACTACTTTAAATATGATGATTTGATGATGGGAACTTATTGATTTGTCGGTTCAGTCCTGCGGCCTCAATTTTATTCCTGTATTATTCCATTCTTAGTTTAATTAAGCTGTAATACATTATCTTGTCTGAGTGTGTATTTGCTTATACACCCTTTGGGTAAATCCATAGCAGGTAAATACAAATGGGTTATTCTGTCAAACTACAAATTTCCGAGTTATCAGCAACCTCAAGTAAGAAATCTGCAAACCACTTAGTCCTCGTTCAAATCAATACCCACATCCCTCATAAAAATTAAGATAATTCCAACAAACCCCTTGCCCCTTAAATTGTGAGTTTGTAAATTACATGCCCATTAATCAGAACCAAAATATACAGCGTAAGTTTGGTGTAGAAAAAGAATAAATTTAAGAGAACTATTCTGTATTTAGAAAACTTGCTTAACAGTGGTTATTTCCAGAGTTAGACCTCAGAATGTACAATCAACATAGTTTGTTTTACTCTGTTTTCCATTTTCCTCTGTACTACACTCTGAAACACTGTATGTTAAGTCTATATAGAGGGATTCATACTTCACCAAACTAACCCACATTAGCCTTAAGTGTACTGCAGTGTGTTCTGACCTGCCACATCCCAATTGCTTGAGAGGGATCTCTTGCAAATCCCACGAATCATGATATACATATGTATTCAGAAGAATATCACATCAGGACACATTGATTGTAGGATCTATGGAGCAGATGGCCTATCAAAACAGCTTGCAGAGTTTGCCAGTGCTTCTAGGTGTCCTTCATAATGGCTTGTTGGCTGAATAGCTGTCCATCTTTTCCCTTGTCCAGATATTTTTAAAAATCTGTACAGGGAAAAATAAAATTTAGGTTCTCTATATCCTCTGAATTCCCAGCACTTTCTCTGTCTATGGTCCAAGAATGTAGGCCTCTTTCAATATGACTCATATTATTTCATTGTTCCGAGGCCTTTTTTTCACTGGTTTGAGTCTCTCAATGAAAATAATATAACAATGGACACTGGGGTCCACAGCAGAGGCAGCTACCCTTTGAGGAGAGGCTAAAATGACTGTAACTGTTTATGGAGGAGAGAAGGATGAGGGGAGATGAAGCAGAGGTTTACAAAACTGTAAAGGCAATGGATAAACTGAATGCAGAACTGCTGTTCACCCAGCCCCACAATATGAGGACGGTGAAATGCTCAGTGACACCAGTAAAAGAATGCTTTAAAGCAGATAAAAGATAGCAATTTTGGAGATGAGAATACCAGACTGGATGGACCGCTGGTGTAACACAGTAGTGGATTTCTTATGTTGTTATATTCTCACTGCAATGCCATTACCTTGTCCATGAAATTTGTTGCGGACAGAAAATAAACAAGATGAACAAAAGCAGCATCTGTGACGCAAAACAAAGTATATCACAGAAGCGACAACAAGAAAAATCAGAACCTTATGAGAAAGCCTGTATGTGACTAAATTTAAGCATATGATGAAAGATCAGCTTGTGACTAATCATTGTATCCAAACAAACAAAAAATCCTTCTTTGATGATAAACAGCTTATTGAAATAAATTTGAGTCTCAAATATTTTTCAGAAACGTAGGTAATGAGACCAAAATAATTTTTACTGAAAAGACAGCTAAGAGAACAGCTATATGTGTACATAAGTAAGCAACTACGGCCTACTGGAATCTTCTCCGCTTTAAAAAAGGAGACTGCAAGAAATGCATCTTTCAGAAGAAATGCAATGAAGTCCTGATAAGAGATTTATCTTCGGAATATCAGAACATTTTTAGTCTTTATTGGCTCCAGAAGATGTACACCATTTTACCCTCTTCAATTTAGATCTACAGTTTAGAACACCTAGTAAATCAATCCCTGAAGAATGAAATCAAATCAAAGACTGAGCATGAAAATAAATGCAAGTAGGAAAGTGTATGAGAAAGCATCTGTCCCCCTTCCTGATTAAACCAACCTGACAATGACTGACTTATGTGAGATTTACATGATCTTTGCTAGCTTTTTTGGATTTGGTAAGTTTTTTCCAGGCCTATGTTTCAAACAGACTATCTCCTGAGCTTTCACTGCTCAATTTCTACTGCTTTGATTACGTTCTTGTCCCTTTATAATTTCATTCCCACCACTCTGCATGGAAAGGCACAGGCTAAATTCATACCTGCTAGCTCCAAGAGGGAATTTAAGTCAGTATCTCTTAGAAGAAAGCTGAAAGAGCATGTGTCAGTAGGCCACTATATCACCCAAGAGACTGTTTAAAAATAGCCAAAGCACACGATCTGGAGAGGATAAAGGAAACCTTTAAGATGAAATAAACATTGCATCTAAAATATTCATGCTGAGACCTTAGTGCACAGGATGTGCATATGTTACCCAGAAAACCAAATCTGGTTTCGTCAGTTTCAGAGTTAGAAATATTGTAAGAGCAATTCCTTAATATCAGATTTATATAGTAGCCAAACTGTATCCGATATTAAAAGCAAAGACACAGCTGCATTTGCTTTCCAGCATACTCTAAATAAGCAAACACACTTGACAGAAGACATGCGAGAATCCCCACCTTTAAGTCAGATGGATAACACAGCACACTGCTGCACCATCACCGACAAACACACACACCCCACAGAACACAGCACTCTCTTTCAAAGGCAGAGCTACTTTGCTTTGGTCTTTTCTGCTCTCTGTGGAGACTGCCATGATGAGATTGACTGTATGAAGAGCTGCCCTGAGAGGTTAAATGAACCTAACGAGCTGTGGGAAAAATAAGCCTGAGAGGAGGTCCTTGAGCTTTGGCTTTTCTACTTCAGGAAGTAAAAAAAAAACGTGCCAAGAAAAGATACAGGCAAATGAAACATCAGGAACAGTATCTAAAAGTTTTACATAAATCATTCAGAATCAATGTTCAGCCTAATTTCAAAACATTGAATTATATTCCAGAGCATTTTAAAATGCTGAAGAAAACCAGTAACATGAAAATCTTACCTAAAAGCTGAGAATGAACAACAAGCCAACAACAGAAGTTAAAAAATGAGCTACCAGAACCCTAAATTGATAATGCTATAATCCCTGGATATGTTTAATGTGTTTTTATACACATTAATATTTTAGTATATGCATTCAAAAACCGGTCCTGAAAAACTATCCAAACAGATGGACCTTGCTCCCAACCGGAATCCCTTGTAAGCCAGAGGGTCTGCAGAGAAGATATTATGGTTTGTCCAAAAATATATTGCTTTGCAGAACAGGAACCTTCTGCAGAAGTAGAAAACGCATGCACGTGATGTATTCAATTACAAGAACCTTCATTTTTCACTTCCTCACAAATGTTTTGCTTTGCCTTTTTTCACAGCCAGGTTCCATGCTCAGAAAAAGATCCCAAGCAGATCCTAAAGACCCTAAGCAGGCCAGTAGCAGGGTTACATGTTCTCTCCCCCTTAGCACTAGAGAGATAAAGTAAAATATGTTACAGTCCCTAGCTCAATGACCAGAATTAGGACCTTCACATTTTCTAAGTTTAATACAAAAACCTGTCTTTAAAAAAGGCAGGAAAAGTAATATTTGAAAGCTCTCAAAAGGTAAACTGTGGCCCTGCTTTGATTTGCTTTTCAACTTTAAAACAGTCTCTGCTTAGATATAGTGATAAAATTAAAAGGCAGCCACAGAGTTCTTATCACACTTGTCCCGTGTGAAGACAAGAAACAACCATTTCAGAAACAAAGTTTGAGCTAATAAAATATAACCTTTTCTCCAGTTTCAACTCTTCTGCCTATGTGTCATTGACTTGAACAGGCAAGTTCCATGAAGGTGCCTGCTGCCTTGACTCATAGCAAGCTACCAAAGAAATAACGAGTATTCCTGATGGGATAAGGACACGAAACTTGGCACCCATTCATGAGACATACAGGATTGCGGCCTCAACTTTCAAGGCAATGATAGTTAATTACAGCTTTCACTGAGTGATCAATACTAGGTGAGAGAGAATTATAAAGAGAATTATGATACATAAATTACTTCTAAGGCTTCTTACTCTGTCAAGGTCTTCTGGATGAAAACTGGTGATTTCTTACCTACTACTCATCAGATCTGCTTTACACTCATTACGTGACATAAACATCAGTTTATAATGGTTTTTCATCAGTTATAATATGATCTTCATGGGATATACACATGGGATATACTTGCTGCCAGAGTCAGTCCAATAGCCATTGAAACAAAACCTATTAGCACTATGCTAAGGAAAATATGAATAGGTTTAAGGCAGGAAATGAACGTTGCAAATTGCAAAAAGCAAGAGCAAAGATGCTTTTGCACATACTCTTGAAATATGTGGAAGTTAACAGGGGAAAATGTATACTCTAGAGCCTACTTTGTCTTAAGCCGAGTATTTTTTTGAGGAATCGTTAGACTTAAGTCTATGAACACTGCATCCAAAAGAGGCACATTTTTTCTCCTGCCGGGGCAGATTTGCAGGGAGGAGGCTCATTTCTGCCTTGCTGGTCTGGCAGGCAGCAGAGCGCTACTCCTCTGATCAAGAGATCACTTTCATAACCACTTTTCTGAGGTCACAAATGAGTCTGCTGCAGTCACGCAACCCCTCGCCTACCAGAGCTTACTATAACAATACAGGTTCATGGAAACCTTTTAAAGAGGCAGCCCATCCTTTCGACCCCTGCAGACATAAGGCACACGCATGTTATTGCACGGGCTTCCCCCAAACATGGCGTGGGCCTATTTTATTTCAGTTCAAGCAGGGAAGAAATGTATAGCTTGGAGTTTTATCTGGATGGAGTCATGGTGCCTGAATAGCATTAAATAAAAAGTTAAGATAAATAGCTGTACGATTCTTTTAAACTGCACTGGCACTTTTTTTTTTCAAATATTTATTCAGCCTGTTCCTTTTTATTATCTTAAAGGTCCATGTCTGCCAACCATGTGCTACTGTGAATTATGCTAATTAAGATATTTAAAAGCCATGGTAAACAGTCAAACAAACATTAGATTCAATAAACAACAGATATGAGAGCCCTGAATTAAACACTGCCCTGCTGCAGTGTTAGAAACATCAACGATACAGAAATGGTAGATCAGGATCTACCGTAGATCAGGCTATCAAAAATTTATTCTGAAGAAATACTCTAAAAATATAATGAGTACTAGTTAGAGCGTCTTTCTTGGACAGCGAAGCCTAGTTTATATTTTAGCTGACAGAGTGTCCCACAAATGACCAACATACTGATCTGTTGTATGGATGTGCCTTGTAGGTGGCAGTTGGAATGGCCTTTGGGTAATGAGGAGGCAGGTGGGAATTTAAAGAAAAAAGTTTAAAATATTGTTTCTTTTATGGTAAGCCAACTCTACCCAATGAAGGGGGGATTTGGCCTATTTTCACAAGCCGTTAGCACTATGAAAGCAACTGTTGTTCCATAATGAATTATTTGTGCTAATTACCTGAAATAAAGTTTTCAAAAGCTGTTAAATTACTTTGGAGCCTACAGTTTAAAAAATGAAGTTGGATGTATTGCTCATTGACATTTTATGAGGATTAGTATACAGATACATTTAATTTAAAGGCAGCACAATCAGGCTTGCCCAAACCAGCTTTATAATCCAGCTTAAACACATAACAATAGCAATGAGGGCACAGAGTTAAGCCCGTTAAGGACTCACAGCATGGGCCGAGATGACTCGTTTGCACGCTGTCCCACAAGTTCATTGCTATTATTAGCCACGCTAGCCAGACGAAAACTCATCCAGGTGTGCCCACACATGATACAGACAGCTTCAGGGATGCCGGAGATGCCCCCACAGATTCTGTAGTGCCTTTGGCTTCAACCAAAGTGTTATTCAGGCTTGACCTTGATGTGCACCTTCATCTAGCTCAAGCAGTGGGTGAAGTCTCCCTCCCATCTGCACTGCAGTTTGCAGTTCACACAAAAGATGACCTCACGGTCTAGCTTTGATATGAAGCTAATGAGTCTCCAAAATCTCTCTCGTCTCCACTCCAGGTCTCACCCATATTTATGGATTGGAATTAGGCTAGAAACTGGACAGACTGTGGGGTTGCTGCTGGTGGACCTCACTGTCAGAGCCTGGCACGCTCGCTCCCCGGACAAGAAGGCAGGGCAGCGAGGAGGCTCAGCCTCAGATGCCAAGCACCACCACAGTTTCTTGGCTCAGGCAAAGTGCTGCCGGAGGCAGTGAGATGGACCCCGATCTATAAACAGGGGGTGCTGAAAGCCTCCAGAGTACCAGTGCAGACAAGGCCACAGGCGTTTTTGAAGATAGATCATAATTTCAAAGATTTCTGAAACTTCTGAAGATGTTGCCCTGCATCTTATGTTACTGATTTGTGCCCATTCACTTACCACTACAGCAACTTCCCGTGGAAATGAAAACTAGACAAGATCAACTCCCGCCTAAACAAAGAGATCTGACTTTGTCCCTCCTTATGAAATTTGGCTGAACCACCAGAAGTTAATCTAAAGTGAAAGAACATTGGATACTAATGCAAGTATTTAATTAACATGTCAATTCTTCCTTTCTAGTTACGGAAAGAGATACATGAGAATAGTGTTGTGCTACTTTACCTTTACAAACAAATTACACCGTTCTTCTGGAGGCATTTGGTGAAAAAATCATTGGTAACAGCA
>KL260342.1:15786-30742 GCA_000699545.1 Podiceps cristatus
AATAATTTAGTATAGTGAAATCAGGAAAAACTATGATCTCTGTTATGACAATTTCCAAATAATTACTACAAGCTTTCCTCATTCCCTCACACTGCTCTAAATCTGACAGCCAAAGATCTGTACTGTATATATATATATAACATAAGAGAACATGCAGACAGTAATTTGGACTAGCAGCTGCAAATCTGCCTTTACATTATTTTTGTTAAGTTCTTTTGTGAAGTTTATTTCATTTAAAAATTATCCAGAGAAATGTAATCCAACTCACTTATACTCCAACTCATAATCCAAATCAAACGATTTCAAATTAGTGCAATATAAATCATTATTTAATAGATTAATTGACTTTAAATAGCTACTAAGAGGTATTCTTTCATTAGAAATAAGTTCAAGTACTGTAAGAAATTACAGTAATTACAATGAAGTTTAAGGGTTTCTGAGTAACTTGGTTACAAAATTTATAGCAAGAATGCTCAAAAGAAAAACTTCTACCCTCACCTTCTTCCTGCTGCCCCAATACACTGTACATGCACAGTGCTCAGCTACCTTTCTGCCATGGCCTGGTGCTTTCCAGCCAGGTTGGTTTTTTTATTCTGGCAGTGGATTAAAAAAAAGGGTTTTGTTACTGAAATGAAGTTCTAGTTTGGCCAGAACTGCTGAAGGATACCCAGCACTATCCAAGTAGAGAGCAGATTAAAGAGAACGGCAAATAGCACAGCCGCAGAAATTAGTTTTAAAGCAAGTTGTTGTGACTGAGCCTTCCACACGTGGTGGTCCATACAACCTATCCTAGCACAGCATAGCCCCTCCCTGACGTGCAGGGCGAGTAAAGGAGCTGGAGTGCCAAACTGTAGCACGCGGCCAAGGCAATGCAGCCGGGAGTCGATGGAGTCAAGGCAGGACGGGGCAGGCTGGGAACAGGGCAGCTGGAACATTCTTATGCCTGATGTATTTTCCAGTGCCCAGATGTTCCCCAGTTGACACGAGCTGTGAGACGCTGGATGCGCCAGTCCCGGAGGGTGTTCTGACCCCTGGGAAGTGCTAAAGAGACCCAGGCCTGCCCAGCATCGAGGAGGCACAAAGGTATTTTGAAGTTCTGATCGTCTCTTCTCCCACTTGGTCCCTGTGCCAAGTTCAGCTGTGGTGCGGGAACTCAGCTGTGGCGCAAGATTTGTTTTGTACGTTAACCCAATGAGCTAAAATACCATCTGAGACCAACATGTAGTTAATTGCTGTGAGAACAAAACTTTGAATTTCCTGACCTATTCAAAGTTTGAATTTCCCATTAACTCCACACTCCCGTAGTAACAGATGGTATACAGGGTGTAGTTTCAAAACTCCCTGCATCGGAGTGTATGCAAAGAGAACAAGATGAACTGAATTGCACACCCCTGGAAACCTGCTCTTTATATGGAGAATGGTAAACTTTTAAATAAATCCATTAATGTGCCCAGGAGACCCCCGTTCCATGCAGATAATCCTGGCTGAAGCTCTTGCACCAAAGCTATCCCTGACACGGGGAACTGGAAAAGCACTGGTTAGCAGAGCTGACTCATCAGCTGACTAGCCCACAACATCGGCCACAAAGGACCAAGAATGCTGGTGGTGGCATGAAGCGTGTGGGTGGGAGCAAGGAATAAGCAATCATCTGGCAACCTAATGCAGTAGGGAGGGTTGACAACAATTCATTATTTATTCCCCCCTCCCGCCCTAAGGCTTCATCCCTTTGCTGCAGCGATTCTCATCATCTTGACGCTGTGGTAGGGCTCTGTGTAGGGGAGGGAATGAAAGGTACATCCCCTCCCTGTGGCCCATGCCATGAAAGTATCAGCGGGCTATCTGAGCTCACCACACCCAGACCACATAGGGCAAAAGGCCCTCATGGAGGAGAATGGAAAAGAGGTTTGCCTGGCCCTCCTTTCACTCAACAGGAGACAAGAACAATGTCTTACTAGCAAAAAAAAATAAAAAAAGAAAGCATTGCTTTCCCACCAAAGTCAGTCTGTTAGCAGAGAGGAGATGGAGATCCAGTTATGGAATGGCAGAGGGCAGATGTAAGAAAAGCTCTTAGGGACAAAGCAAGGAATAAAGGGGAAAGGGAAAATGTTGTAGCAAAGATGTGTAATGGAGGAAAAAAAACTATGTGGAGAAAACAAGAAAATCTACAGCTGAGGAAGATGCAAAAAAAGAAAAGCATTTAAAAAGAGGTGAGGTGGGTTATCTCTAGAAAGGTCACTAGAGAAAAAGAGGTGGGAAATATTTTGTAAAGAGTTTGGAAGAAAACAGATTAACAAACTAGACACTGAAACGGGGAAGGAAAGTCACCAAGGTAAACAGCAAAGTGCATACAGGAAAAATAAAATTGGCAGATTTAATTAAAAGCTTGACATGAAAGTGCACTGATAAAATCCTGAAAATGGCTTACATCTATCCCAATACCTCTGTGTAGCTCCGAGTTCACTTTCTAGTGTTCTTTGCCTCCAGCATTCTGCTACCACTGCGAATCTGGCTGCAGCCTAGCTGGTGCCCAACCTACCTAGCACGAAACGCTCTCCAGACAATTACTGGAGTGGTGAAGGTGTGAGCTCACCCCTCCCAGGCTTCAACCTTTTCAATGATATTTTTGCTTTGATTCCTAAAAATACATTTAACTTCAGGCAACAGAGTTTTCAAAACACCAGGCCAGATTTTGAAGGCCTAACTTGTATTATTCCACTAATGCCAACGTCAAGCAAAACATAGTAAGGAATTAAGGACTTGACCGGTTGTCTTTATGTTTCCTCCCCAACTAAACCTGTTGTTTTCCAAGAAGAGGCTTTTTGCCCAAATTTTGCCTACAGTAGGTCTTTCCTGACAGATTGCCTGAGTGGGAAGGAGATTAGGTTTCTCACTGTCCTCTTCATCCTTGGAAACTTTCTGTTACATTTCCCAGCCTTCACTACGAGCATTTCAGGGCACATGGATATACAGCTTAAAAGTCTTCCCCAACATGTTTTTCTCACACTGCTATACGTATCATTTGGCAAGAAAGTGATGGAGAGTCACAAAATTGTACTATGCCATTGCAGCTTTCCTGTAGCTGGAGAAACCATACCACTTTATTTCCTGAACTAAAACTAAGCTTGAACTTTATCTTCAGAGGTTCAGAAGATGGAATATCTGCTGAAGTTAGAGTATCTAAAGTAAGCATGCTGATTGACCCCTGTCTGGAGATCGTGACTTGACTTGACGAGATAAAGACAAGAAACAATAAAGAAACTCCTCTTTTCCAAATGACCTCTTGGAACTTAGTGCCCTTCCAGTGCTGCTGCAAGGGGCACATCCTCTGTCCAGAAACTGACCTCTCCTCCCACCTCATTCTGCCAGCAGTGACTCTCTCTCTCAGTCACACTAGTGGTTTTAAAGACATTATCAATTACCACCATGATACTTATAAGGTGGGATAACAAAGCAAACTTTCCAACTGACATTATCTCCGCTTTCCTAGCCATAAGTCAGCAGCAACAAATGTAGGGTGGATCACTGGCCCCAAATAATATGGCACTTACTACCAAATTTATTAAATATTTCTTAAGTGCTTGCTAGCATCAATAAGAATGAAGACTGAATATTGCAATGTGCTATACATTCAAACTCTCTGACATGTCATCAAGTATATGTTTGGCTCACAAGAAAGAACTCTTCCCTTAAATAGCAATATAGATCTATAGTGCTAGTGTTTAAATTATTATACAGGTCTTCAGGTTCTGAAAAAGTGTTGAAAACAATCAATTCCTGTTGAACACATAGTAATTTGAGAGCACTCTGCACCTTGCATGACTGAGCCTTTAATAACTACTAAAGTAATTCCTGTGATTTTAAACATCTCTAATTTCCTCACACAAATATTACTTGTTTTGAGATGTACAGCCTTTTTCTATATGTGATGATGTAGATTAAGACATTAAAAAATGTGGAAAGAAGAAATGCAATTCCATTTCTTAGCACTCGTAACATTTTTCCATATAAATATTTTCCACATAAATCCTTACATTTATCAGTACAAGATATATTACCTAGGTTAGATTATTTCTCCTCTCAATAAATGTTTTCATAAAGTATTTATTGGGCCATTTTCCTGTATGAGGTTTATAGAGGTCATTTGATGGCACAATATCATTTCAATAAATGACTTGGAACAAAATATAGAGGTTTTGTGACAAGTTTTCAGAGACGCTGATATACAACACTAACGCATGGAAGATGGCATTTTCTGTACAGATGTTGAAACACTCAGGAATATATAGGATTAATATAAGGTGACATGTTTTGCAACTATACAATTTGTAAAGTGGTTATGAAGTTGTTGATGGACCAGAAAAAGAAAAAATATGTTGGATTTTGATTTAGATCTGATCTTTGCTTGTTTTCAGTCCTCTCAACTTCTTTCCGCTTTCTCCAAAATGTAAGTAGCCAATTCATGGTGCAGGTTCAGAGATAAATAGGAATAGCAGACACTTTATTTATTATAACAAAAAACTACAGGCAGAGATTTACTTCCTATATATACCTTCAACTTGATATATTCCATGTAGATATAAAAAGGGAATGCATTGAGAGGATTTCAATGGAATTTTAGGGACATAGCAAATTCATGTGATATGTGTTTGGCAAGACTGTTATACAGCATCAAACTTTCACAAAAGAAATTATGAGCTTCTTTGAAGGAAGTTTTAAAGTCTGTTTGTAACTTCTCTTAGTAAGCATTTAATTTAGTTTACTGATATGGATTCTGCTTCCACTTCTACTCATATAGATGTCAAGATTTTAAATTTTTTTTCAGTAGCATTATGTACATGATTGCACCAAAAATTATAATCAAATAAAACTGGATTTATAAAGGGAAATCTGCTGTGCCTTGTCTAAAAAAATATTTTATTTCACGGTGGTGAATGTTCAGAGCACTGAATAATATGTTACTGCTACATTAGATAGAGGAAAAAAGCATCTATGTTAGTCACTTGGGATTTTCTTTCCAATAACATAAAAAAGATACCAGACCAAATACAATTAAATGAAAACAACCCTTTAGAGTAACCCATTGAGCCAAACTGTAGGACTAATCATATAGCAAAATGAGGTAAGCTTTGCAGAAACCAACTCCCATGTCATGTTTTATGATTTCCAAGCATCTCAATAATATCTAGTCACAGCTTGGAAAGACAGGTGTCTTGCACAGATTCAGCCATATAAATTATATGATAAATCGTAAAGTTTTGAGTTTGACTAAATTATCAATTTACTTATTTACTTTCTTACTTCTATGAACCTCCCAGCCACCTGTAGCTCTGCTTATAACTAAGAAGATTCTTGTGCAGGAGGAATTGGTGGGTGACCCTGGCATGATTTCAGAAAGGGCATTTGATCCGTAAAGGATAATGTGAAGAAAATGAACAATGGCTGTAGGAGAAAGCCAAAGGTATGAAGAGAGGAAAGAGGGTTGATAAGAATGAAGACCTGATAGGCAAGGATTATTACAATTACAGGGTCTTAATGGGGGAAAAACAGGCATAGAGAAGCCCATAGAGGTGGCAGAGCAAGTTGCTCATTCAGAGAAACGGGCAAGAAAAATAAATTATTAGCTATGATTTCTGTGGAACACAAACGCCAGTGATGTCAGGAGGGCCTGCAATAAAGAGGTTACATAATGAGGAGGATACAAGATTTGGAGAACAGTCTTTGCATCGTGTTCAGAAAGCAAGTTACAGTCCAGAAATGGTTGAGGGGGACAAGATGTCCCCAGGATATAGAGGCAGGATGGAGAGAGAGTGCAGTGTGGCCTTGGCCTGTCCCCAGGGAGGAGCCTGATGCCCAGGGCTGGGGCTGTCCCTGGTGCCCCCCATCTGCCCTGGCTGTGGTGGTGGGATGGGCCCTGGCTGGGAGGCCCTGAAGGACACCGTGGGGACCCTCCAACCCTTAGGGAGCTGCCAGCCCTCACAGCACCCTGACAGGTGCTACTGACAGCAGATGCTGGAGCAGCAGTGATGTTGGCAACCAACAGAAAGGGGTTTAGGAGAAAGAAAGGAAGCACCACTCTTGTCCATGGGCAGCATTCAGACAAAGATATCCCAAAATGGCTTTGGAAATTATTCAACAAGGAAGACCGAAAAGCTCTAGTCTTCTGAAGACGGCAAGGACTGTTCAGAATGTGGAAAAACTATTATTAAAGAAATCCTGAGAAACAGTGTCTGATGGTCGTGTGATAATGTCCCTTTCTTCCATGTCAACTCTGAGCAAATGTCTCAAGCTGCTATTCAGAGAAGATGTCCCTGTTGAGTGTTGCGTGACATAAAATAAGAGTTTCCAGTCATTGACACACATTTTCTGAACCAGTAACCAGGTTAACTAGGGCTGCCTACCTGAAGTCTAGTGAGGTGTTTTGTTTATTGCTAGCATTTGATATAGATTTCATTTGCTCATTTAAAGTGCATTTCAAAATCCAAGCACAGCATGCAAAAAAAACCCGAACAAACCAACCCACACCCTAAGTACATTGAAAAAGTCAATTAAATGCTATCAGTAAACAAAACTGAAATTGAATTTATCAGAGACTAAATAATATCTTGAAAAGACAAAATTAATTACAGAAAACCCTCAGGCCACTTAGTCTTGCCCTCTTCCATGTCTTGGTATCCTCTTCTCCCTTGGTTGAGTTATTCCAGTGGATCTTTAGGGCTATTAGAAATGGAAACACAGTTGGCACCACAGAATAAAAAACTGGTCGCTCACTGGCAAAGCATTTACATACCTAGTATATAAGACAGGAAACAACAGACACATATAGATAATGCAGAAGGAGCAATACAAAAACCCAATGAGACAATACTGATGCACATGACAAGCAACAGTCTCAGAGCTTCAGTGGCTTAACAGTACTTTGGGGAGCGGAACAAGATAGACATTTTTTAAAGTAAAACTCTTGAAAGCAGATAATAAAGCATATCTGTGAGTGGTTAATAGATGGAAGCAACACAGCTTTTATAGGAAAATCTAGTAATTAGATGATGGAAGCCAGTTAAGGATCTGGCTTTATCCTTTCCCCTCCAGCCTGCCCTGCACCTTCCTACCCCCTCCACCCACCCATCTTGACTACAACCACTAACACTGTCTTTACATATGAGTTGATCTATATTAGGTACGAATTTCAGTTGAAAATCATAACAGGGAAAAGTGGTGGTAACTACAATTCTCCGTATCACTTTGTTTAGTCTTGACACATCTTTGCAACCTCCACATTTCCCCTGCCCCCAGGTTTAGCCTTCAGAAGGCATCTCATGAACTTTTCACTGTCCCAGCAACCACCATGCACTGCTCATGAGGCATTTCAGAACTTCATGAACTGATTATAAAACTACTACAAAATCCAAAAGCTAAATGGTAGTCTTGTAATTCAAATAAATTATTTATTAAAAGTCTTGGAAAGGAAGCAGTGGTTTATATTTACATGTGAATGGCAGGCTCTTAATTCAAGATATTAATGGGTTTGCCTTCCCAGTCAGAAATAATGCCTGACTATATTTACACTACTCTGGAAGAGCTGTCTTCAAAGAAGCTATTACAATAACATCATATGGTTCTCACCCATCGCCATCCATACTGCTATCTGGCAAATGGTCTTAGGACAGCTTGCTGGGTTTTGCCTGATGATGTGATAAATGACAAGGAACACTAAGGTGGGGGGGTTAGATATTAGGAGAAACTTCTTCACCGAAAGGGTGGTCAGGCATTGGAACAGGCTGCCCAGGGAGGTGGTTGAGTCTCCATCCCTGAAGGTATTTAAAGAACAGATAGATGCGGTGCTTGAGGGCATGGTATAGATGGACTTGGCAGTGATGGGTTAACGGTTGGACTCGATGATCTTAAGGGTCTTTTCCAACCTTAACAATTCTATGATTCTAGGGACCTGTATGCACTGAAACACGTGTTCTGTCCTGGTCTGAGCCTACACTTGCAATTTTCCATCTCCATGGACCACAAGTGTCATCCTGAGGTCTGCTTAATTGCACAGACACAAAAGAATGGAGCTACCTGATCTGGCAAGCACCAGAGAGGTATGTCTGCACTGGACATGATGGAGTATAGCGCAGAGAGCTTTGAGCTAGCTCTAAGAGTGCTGGTATGGGCATACAGCGTCTTATGCAGCTACATGAAGATAACAGGAGCTTGAAAAAAGTGTGCTTGAATTGAGATGGCAAGGCGCATACTCCAATAAGCTGTGCCTTTCAGAAGGAGTAATTCACATGGGCTTATCCCCAAAGTGACAGAGCCACTCTGCTTCTTGCTATGGGACCCGCCCTAACATCAGCATTGTTTCAGAGTTCTCCGCAGAGCTTCACCATGTGCTTTAACCCAAAAGCAAGGCCACAGCAAAACAAGAAGAGAAACTAGGAGGACAGGTTCCCACGCTGTTCTCTACCCTAAAACTACTTGTCTTATTTGTCTTCAAAGCCCTTTGCAATTGTATTATGCCACACTAAGTTCCTTGTTCTGTTGGATAAGAGGTATTGTCTTTCCTTTAAAACATATCTGTGTTTAAAATAAGAAACAAAGTAAATCATTTTCTTGACAGTAAAGAAACATGTTTCCTCTCAGAGATGGTAATCGCTCATGAAGCTGAGAACAAGTGTAAACCAAGCCAAAGTTCATGCCTGAGGGAATGCTTTCCTGCCTCCCATCCACTGCAGCAGTGATTAGAACAAAATTATTGCTAGTACCTTCTACAGTCACTGCAATTGCTAGCAACTTCTGGAGTAAAAATGTCATCTTTCCTATGATGAAAACCAATCTTGTTTCCATATCGAAGGAAAACTTGGGTTACAGTGGAACTAAGCTTATACCAAATTCTTTCTCAGTCTCCAACATCCAAACAATACTTAAGAAAATTAGGTCAACGGAAGTCCATCCATTATAGTGTAGGATAATAGAATTTGATCCATGAGGGACTATGATAGTATTTCAACAGCTGGTACCAGGCTGGGCCAAGGTGGATCTTAGCTGCAAAGGAAGGACTGAGAAAGCACACTGCACAAGCAAGATGAACACCGCTGAATAGAAACGATAGGGCGTGTATCAGTCTACTAGATTAGATGGGCCCAGTCTTTCCCTTGCTACATGCCTACAGTTATTTACATCGATGCTATGTGAGATGCATAGTGTGAGCTAACCAAATGCAACTGAGCATAAAAGCCTACCAAATCAGAATGGTTAAAAATGACTAAGCAAGCTGGAGAAAGATGAAGACCTGCACATAACAGCTCAAAATACTTGGGGGACTTCCCCTAGCATTGGACTAATATAGCAGCTGTGGTTTGTGGGGAACACCTATGAAACCAGCTACTGTGTGTGTCTGTGACCATGTTGCCTGGTTCTGAGTGTACTTGTACTATCACTAGAAACAGTGGAACTCTTCCAGTACCAAACGCCTTCAGGAGAAATCTAACAGCCAAACATTCCCCTCATGTCACTTGTCATTTCCAGCTCCTTGGTTTTCTCATCAGTCTTGCTAATATCAGGAGAAACATTGAGGCCTACAGGGATGTTCGCTTGAATGGCATCCAGCAATAGAGAAGTGGTATAAGATATAGATCAAGAATTACAAGGCAAAGCTCTGCAAGAAGGATCGTAATGATCGTGTATTTCCCCAAGACAGCACAAAGTCTATAGAGTCCAGCCCTCCTTGTGCAGATGACTAACTCAGCCTAACAGCTCTGAGCTTGTGAGATCTGACAATATAAACAACCCACAGCACATGACACAAGTATCCAAGCAGTACCAGAAAAGATGTGAAAATTATTTTTAACTAAGGTCCTTTATTTGCCATTACTCAAAAAATAGGTATGGAATTTAGAGCCAGTCTCAGAATGTGACAACATAGTGTTGTACTAACAGATTCCCTTGATCTTCAAAGGTGACAGGAATTCAAGCAATTCAAGTCCTCTTGTTTTCCCTGAATACAGGATTATTCTGAAGTAAATCCTGCTTGTAAATCTACTCTCCTTCTACAAAACCCATCTTGGTTTTCCTCTTTAGGAAACTAAAGAGAAAGCTAGCTGGTACAAGGAGATCCATCCTCTTACAAGAAGACACAAAGAAGAGATACAGTCCTCCTCCATGATTCAGCAAAGGTCTCTCAAGGCTCAGAGAGATCTCCAGGTTATCCAAGAGGATGTGTAGCACAAAACAGATACTTGTTACATGGAAACAAGGCCAAAATAAAAAAGTGAAGCATTGCTATAAACAAGACATCACAATAAAATAGTCTGTCTGGCAATTAAAACTGTCAATAAATCTAGACAAAATAATCCACTGTTTGAAAATGGATGATGTGGGGGAGAGTCAATGTGCAGTTGCTTCTCCAGAAATGAGTCCTACCAGATCTCAGGAATTAATGTATGTAGCTAGCCTGCTTAAAGTCTTGATGCTTCTACTAAACTTTCACTGATGTAGTATTTTAGCATTTGATTAGATAATGACTTGCAAGTCTTGTAGGTCTTCTTTCAAAGATCTACTATGTACCACTTAGGCAGCAGAACACTTCTTCCTTTTTTCAATTGCCATATTGTTATGAAGATGGCAAAATTATACAGCAGTAGAGAATGGAAAATGTTTTGTTCATGAACAGTCCCTTTTTGGCTGAAACGCTCTGAATGCTGTGGTAATTTGAATACGATGGTTCAATACAGCCACAGAAATAACCTTACCTGTTACCCAGTCTGACCATGAAGGTTCCTTCTCAGTGCAAGCCACTGAATATCCTTCCCTAAGAAACCTAAACAACCTAAATGCTTATATACAATCTAATAAGCTATGACTGTGGACTACATCAATAGATACCCTGAAGGTATTTTGTATGTATTCAAAAAAGAAAAGTCTTTTTTTCTCTTTCAAGAAAGAAAGCATTCAGGCATTCAATTTCAGAGGACAGAACTGAGAGTGCTCTAAATAAGTAGAATATGTCTATAAAAAACCTCAAATTTGTAATTGTTAAAATACTGAAATATGTTGGGGACTTTTTGACTCAAGGTATCAGCTTCAACACTAGCTAAGCAGAGAACCACAACTGAAATCCTGGATTTGTAACTCAAAGCACAGGTATCATCAAAAACTAGAGGCTTGGGGATAATCTGAAAGCCTCTCATTATTCCCATACTGGAAAACAATATATAAATCATACGGAGAAAAGATTAGTGGGAGTGAAGAGATGGAGTCAAGGATGTATAATCCCATGATTGTTGATTTACGCATTTTATCCTATTCTCAATGAAGCCTCTCTTACAATCTTTATTTGTGTTTCAGATCTTTCATTACTTTTCTTACATCTGTTCTAAATATATCCAGTATGTAGGACCTGGAGAGAGTCCAATAAAAGGACACAATGATGACAAAGGGGTTGGAGTTTCTCTCCTATAAGGAAAGGCTGAGAGAGCTGGGACTGCTTAGCCTAGAGAAGAGAAAGTTCAGGGGGGATCTCATCAGTGTGTATAAATACCTGAAGGGAGGATGTAAAGAAGATGGAGCCAAGCTCTTTCCAGTGGTGTCCAGTGGCAGGACCAGAGGCAATGGGCACAAACTGAAACAGAGGAGGTTCTGTCTGAACATTGGGAAACACTTTTTCACTGTGAGGGTGACTGAGCACTGGCACAGGTTGCCCAAGGAGGTTGTGGATTCTCCCTCCTTGGAGATATTCAAAAGCCGTCTAGACACAGTCCTGGGAAACTGGCTCTCAAGCAGTGGCCCTGCTTGAGCGGGGTGGTTGGACCAGATGACCTCCAGAGGTCCCTTCCAACTTCAAACTTTCTGTGATTCACTAAGACTATGGTTTTAAATTTAAGGGAAAGCTTCAGGCTACTGGAACCAGCTAATGAAGGAAGAAATTTCCCCATGGAAAAGTATCCAGTATAGGCCATAATTGCGACAATAAACTCAAATGTATGAGTTTAGTTTCAAAATCAGTTAAATCTTCTTGTGGAAAAAAATGTCCTTGCTTACGTAAAGTAAAATCTAAAAAAAAAATTGATTTATACCAATGTCAAGTCAGAAAAAAACTTCAGCTGAGAGATTTTGAAAAGAAAACTGTGGGAAAACAGGAATGTAGAGAGAGTGGGGAAAAAAAAAAAAAAAAAAAAAAAAAAAGGATGCCCAAGAACCCCAGTACATGCACTGCGGTGGAATCTTGATCCTCAGACCAGGAGTTTTCGTTCAGGCAAGCAGCACTCATACAGCAGTGTTGAATAGCAATACGGTGCAGAAAAGGCACTGAAAGCAATTCTTTGCTTCCTTTCCCATCTCAAGTTTTAATTTCTTAATTTTCTGTGTCACTGGAGTGATATGTGTGTCATATCAGAAACAGGTCTGTATGCTATGCAGTGGAGACTGCAGCACTAAATATTCAAACAGCTGAGCTATTGTCTCAAACACTTGGCAAAGGAGGACCTTTCCCGAAGGCATGTTATCACAGTAAGGCGCAGCTGGAAGGGCGGATCTTGCCGAGGTAGGATAGCACTTTTCTGGGCCTTATCTTGAGGAATTGTTTAAAAATGAACAAGCCTGACCCCCCTGCAACAACGGAGTAACAACCGTAGGAGACCAACTGCACCATCTAATGATAAGATCAACCTGTCTTGCCTGCAGCGATGGACTAACTACTGGAGGATGCCCGGGCGGGGAGATGGGCGGAAGCCTGGGAAGATAAAAGGCAGCTTGGCAGCGATTCAGAGATTCAGAAGGTCCCAGAAACGTGCAAAGTCTGCCTTAAGCATCCGCAGACCAAAAGATAAGGGGATTGCTCAAGCCTGAAATCAGCAAACCCCACAGTGACTGGGTGATAAAAAGCGGCAGGGGGAGATGGAGACCACCGACTCAAAACTTCCCCTTTGTGCTGCTGATCTGCAGGGGAAGCCAGACCTACCAGGTAAGGGGGATGGACTGGGAGAAAACACTGACATCAAAGGGGAAGGCAAGTGATACTCTGGGGACCTGTTGGATGAGCACTCCTACCAGAGACCCTGGTTGGCTGGACCAACAGTGGAACCCAGGGTGGTGATTCCGACTTTTCCTTTACCTCTATCTTTACCCCTATTTTTCTGTCTTTCTCTTTTCCCTTTTTATAATCTAAATAAGCTTCTGCCATAAATAAAACTCTTCTATTGATTGTTTGGTGTTAAGGCACCGTAATTTAGCCCAAGGGGATCTTGAACATTGGTTATTTCAGAGTGAGTTGTCCAGGACAGCCCTCTCAGGACCTGATATAATCCTTAGACATAAACCGCTGACCAATTCTGAGACTAGGATTGGATCCGGCCGCACCTAGACTCCTCTCTGAGAAGGAGTTTAGAAAGCAAGGGGGTCCTTTGTTTGGTGTTAAGGCACCGTAATTTAGCCCAAGGGGATCTTGAACATTGGTTATTTCAGAGTGAGTTGTCCAGGACAGCCCTCTCAGGACCTGATATAATCCTTAGACATAAACCGCTGACCAATTCTGAGACTAGGATTGGATCCGGCCGCACCTAGACTCCTCTCTGAGAAGGAGTTTAGAAAGCAAGGGGGTCCTTTCTGAACCTCATGACTCAACGGGAGGGTCTCCCTGCCCGCTAAAGTGCATCATTCACTTCCCGCTTGGTCCCCAACAGAAGGGGAGAAATGAGTTAGAAGGAGGAAGGGCAGCTTGGTGAAAGTGAGCAGGAAGTGTCTGGAGCCCATGGCTCTTCCAGCAGCGGCAATCCAAGGCACACAAAACATGAAGACACAAGACCTAAAGAAGGGAGACTCCAGTACACTTGGAGAACTGGAAGAAAAAATCTCAGAGGATAGATATGTAAGGGAAGTAGGAGCTGGATGTTCTGTCAACAAACCAATATGTAGGAGATAAGTGTAAACTATCTCAGTGGCAGGGAAGAATAGGAAATAAAAGACAATCTTAACAAAATCCTGAGTTCTTCAATGACTGGAAACTCACTTTTTTTTTTTTTTTTTTTAAATTAATAAAATAAAGCACAAGTGTATTAAAAGGAAAACAGAAAAGCCAATGCATACAATAATATGTAGAAAGAAAGGGGAAGTTATAAAAAGCATGCTGGAAGTCCTTTAACTATACAAGGTTGGGAAAAGAGTTTCCTGCTACTCAGCAGAGGGGGAACTATAGATAATGAAAAAAAAACAACAAACAACCCAACAACAACCAAAAACCGGGTTTAAGTGCTTATTGCCTCTTTTTGCATCCATCAGCTAGGATCAGACAGATACTCCTACTAACCACCACCACCAAGGCTGTCAGCTCAGATGCCTTGGTGAGTTCAGTTGCATCTGGTGAGACTCATTACAGTGTATTCTGAGAATGAGCTGAAGCATGCTCAGAGCTATTAGCTATCAGTCTATGAGAAATCATGATAGAGAGGGGAGATTTTGAAAGACTGGAAGGGGACAAATGTGGAGATTATCTTTAGAAAGCATGGGATAAGGAAACCAAAGGGTAGGAGGGACCACTAAACTGACCTTCAATCCCTAGAAAAACACTGGAGAAAAAAAATCAAACCACCTATTCGTAAAGACTTAAAGGTAATAAAAAAGTTGAAATCAACAGATCTGTCAAGGATATGTTGCCACTTAACACTAAATTAATTACCTTCTACAACTGGACATATGGATAGGAAGAATAGATATTACACGTCTTCATAACTTTAAAAAGGCTATTCCTACTGTCTCACAGTGTTTTCATAAGCAAACTGAAGAATCTTGTTGGAAGGGGGTCCAAGCTTACTTAAACCATAATCTGATAAAAGTTATCAGTCATTTGCTGTAAAATGGAAGGATGCATTTCACATACCCTAGATTAATCTTGAAAAAAGACAAAAGCAGAGCAACAAGAATGAGTAAAGAAAATTTAGCCCTTGAGAAAATAAATAAATAAATAAATAAATAA
>JMFS01023301.1:0-14761 GCA_000699545.1 Podiceps cristatus
TTATTATTATTATTATGATCTTCTACTTTGAATGTCTGATAATACAGCCAGAGAATGCATTGCGGGGAGCATGCTGTGAGACACCTGGATGAAGTCAACTGGGCCAACACTTTTTTTTTAAATGAGAAAAGTAAAAGGTTATACAAGTGCAAGAGCAGGATGACAAGGTGCACTTTTCCTGTCTCACTGCTTCCACAATACACACACAGCAGAGAGTATCGGGCTCTGGGTGATTAGTTATGTACTGACACATAAAACAGTTTCAGTGAATTTGTAACAAAAGGACAGGCCACTCCAGCAATTTGTTTCCCAAAATATGTAAACTTCCTTGGGGCCAAATTGTGGTGCAACTTCCAGAGCCACACAAAGCATCAGCAGGACTCGGACACCCCATAAAAAATGACACTGTGAGCGGCTGGTATAGAGCAGGGCGCTTGGTGACCCAGCTTGCCTTGCAGCCTGCTGCCAGGGCAATGTAACATTATCCGGCCCATTGCATGGGTCTTTACCATGGAGCCATGGTTTGGCCTTTAAAGAATAAATCTCCACCCTTATATTATGCCTGAATTGTCAACGTTAACACGTCAATGGTCTGGTTTGGAATTCACATGGTGTTGCTGGTTAATATAAAAGGCCAAGCACATGTAAAGTAGGAATTCTGAATATTGCAGCAGGATGTTTATAACTTAACATAATTTTTCAAGGCAAAATTCAGCATTACTCTTGGTGGCAGAGCGGTGGTAGAGTCTATGTTGGGGTTAGACAGGAGGAAGAGGAAAAGTGGACAGGAAGGTCAAAGGGGGCAAAAGCTTCAATGAGGGGACCTTAGGTAAAGAGGGTGTTGAAGGAAAAAGTGTGGCAGAAAGGAAAAGCAGCAGAGAGCTATAGATGGAAATGCTTTCCTTTTCTGCTACTGCTGGGATGGGAATAGGGGAAGCAATTTTATCTGGGTGGGAGCAGTGCATGCCTTGAAGTAGTAATCATCCCATGCACTCCTGTGTGGAGGCTGGAGCTGGGTGTATATTAGGTGGAATAGCCTGCCTCAGGGCAGCTGCCTGCTCTGACCCTGCCTTGAGCAATTTTGAGATGTCCTGCCTCAGATTTCGGCTGTCACAAACAGCTTTATCTCCATGGACTTTGGAGTGCCACCTCTTGCCCTTCCTCTGTCAACCCTGACAGCAAGAGGGGCAAAGGCACATTGCATACGTAGCACGGTGCCAACAGGAACGGCCGCTTGTGAGTTTTTCAATCACTTGTTCACTGCAAGATTCACATCTTGTGTCACGGCCGAGCTCACCATGCTCACAGCATTCACCGTGCGTGTCAGCCTGCGAGGCTGTGCAGCGTTCGGGGGGAACGTGAAAGGGTTAAGAGTCCGGCTGGAGCGTACGCGCAGCTGCACGTTCAGATGAAGCCTTGCAGACACTGTGCTTCCCTGTTTGTACAGGCTTCATTTTCTGCTGCACTCCAGCACACTCGCACACGCCCGCTTGCACAGGCACAGGCACAGGCACACACACCAGTACCCCTCTGAGAAGATTACAGTAACCAGCAGTTAGAATTTTACTTAAGCCTTTATGACGTTTTTAATTAAAAAGGCTTTAGTGCTTTTCCAGCATGACATTTGATTGCACCCTAGATAATGCACCCTTGCCGACTCTGGCAGCAGCAAAGCGTTTAGAAAATATATGAAATATTTTTATAAGGAATTTTGCCTGATCTGTCTTCAATGAAAGACACAATGATTTCAAACTGCGTATATTCTTTTGAATAAAACAACAACATATGCCAGAGCAAAATAGCTGAAGAAAATCACCCTGTCCAAACTACTGTCCATTCTAAACTGTGTTTTCATTCTTGCTGCCTAGATTCATGCTTGTGTTTCACATAAGAATTTACTCAAATTTCTTGCACTATTTTGAATTACTGACTGAAATGAAGCCTACTACAAGCTGCTTCTTGCCTGTCTGGAAAAAAATGGGTCTAATGCCCTTGTCATCCATACCATTTTAATATGGCTTAATCCTGGTTTTCATCTCAAGCAGAATCACAGATCCTCATTCCTCAAAAACTGTCAGAATTATGCTTTATTATTATTATTATCACTATTAATATTTATATTACTTTGATTTATTCACGTGTATTCCTTTATCTACTTTGGTCAGCAATAATTGCACTTTGCTTAAACATGGTACCTTGTTAATCTCTGACACTGAGCTCTAATGCCACGCTCTTTCCTGGATTTATGCAAATCTGAAAACAGAAATGCTGTTACTAAGGACCTCACACACTTTGATGCCATGGATGCATTTCCAAGATCAAAGAACAAAATTCTAGCACCACTGAAGTCATCTGAAGGTAGCCATTGGCAAAAAGAGCTCCTAGATATTTCTCAAAATTATAGATCTCTTAGAGAATTATTTGGTTGGTTGTTTTGTTTTATTTTTTCCAGTTAGGCAAAGCTTCTGACATTTCAATCTGTTTCCACATAAATTGAAGCAAAAACATATGTTTTTTTTTTAATTAATTCTGAGGAAAAAAACTCTGGGTAAAGTCAAGTTGCCATTTTTTAACAAAGTAAAACCCTTTTTTTTTTCAGTTTGCAACAAAAACTGTGTATATTTTATGCTGAAAAAAATATTGAGAAAGTTACTTCTATTGTCTTTTCTCAAAATAAAACTTCCATGGAATATCCCTGCAGAAAGCTTCAGTTGTGGGAAACAAATTAGTCATTTCACGATAAATTTGTCTATGGCTCCATCAGGATAGTATGCGAATGCTTCCCAAATGGATTTGTCCTGATAGCATCCTTATGACATGAGTAGTTCTCACCTTCTCCTGCTATGGTTGTGGAAAAAGGCACAAAATTTCACATGAAAACCTTCTCCTCATTTGTTAAATCCTGATTTGAAATGCCAAGCCCCAGATTTTTCAGCCAATATTGGTTTACAGTACTTTATTTATCGTAGGGCACTTTATTTACTCTGAGCATAATTCCCACTGGCTCCGGTCGTCACCCTGAAAGCTCTGCGTTGCTGCAGACCGGAGCGCAGATGACCCCTGGTAGGCACTGCAATGAGGAGCACACACACTTAGTTACCACCTGGTAAAAAAAAAAAAAAAAAAAAAAAAAAAAAAGTGATTTTTATGCCGCTTGCCCAGGGACGTAGGGTGACCTGACCCCGCAGGAGCCCTGGGGCTTGCCCGGTCCAGCCATGGCCCATCTGCCTGCACAAAGGGAAGGATGGCGGGGGAGAAGTCGCGTGCTGCAGGAGGAGTTCAGCTCTGTTGTCCAGCCAGGTTGCTCTGAATTTGGTATCTACTTGAAAAAAATTGGCCACACATTGGATCTGCTGTCAGACTGTTTCTTTGGAGGGGCTGGGGAGAAAATTGTTATCCCCCACCAAGGATTGCATCGGGCTTCACAGTCAGAGGGCGGGACTGGGTATCACTCTCTGCTTTAGCGACTCATCCAGCCTTCTCGTGGCTGCAAGCCCTTCACTATTTTCCTTTTTTATAGTGAGTTGAGGGTCCTTTTTAATGTGACTTTGCTAAATCTCCATCTTGATCCATTTCCTGAATCCCATCTGTCTCATGTAGTGCGTGAGGTGGGGATGTAGAAGAAAACATTTTGTCAGACTGAACCTAGTGAGTCTCGTCTCATTCACCAGCAGCTTGAGCCTCAAACAACAACAAGCCCCTTGGCTTAATGTGGAGAGCAGTCCTCCATATGTGCTCCGTTGTGCACGTTCACGTACGTAGCTCCCATTTTGGCTCATTTTTTTGATCCTTAAGCCGGTGGAGGCAGCCCTCTGCCATCGTGCCTGACGCCCGATGCTGGATGCAGGTGATGAGGCTGTGGGGGAGGGCTGTGCTCAGCCAAGTCAGACCGTGCTCACCCATGGGCACATCGGGGGTCTTTAACAAGCCTCCTCTGTGCTGCAGTGAACTGAAGCAGAGGCTTATGGCTCGGCCAGATGTTGATACCTTTTTTGTTTGGGGAACACTACAAGCACATTTCTGACCCCTAGTCAGGAGTGGCCCACAGCTCAGGTTTCAGATGCGGTGCAAACCATGGAGGTGCTAGAGTCTTTCAGTAAAATGGTGGCTGAAACGTTCTAAAATGGGTGAAGCAGCTTGTCTTTCCCTGCCTGCCATGCCGGGGAATCAGTGGACCATTTTTGCAATGTTTTTCTTGGATGTTTTGCTAACACTTTTCCAAAAGCATGCACCCCGGGGCAAGCACGCCGCAGGGGATATTTCAACTCAGAAAGCTTGGCAAAGTTATGAGAAACTAAAAATGGGGTCTTAAAAGGACACATTTCAGGCATCTTTCACTATAAATACACTACTATTTAGAAGAGGCATGGACTTACAGAGTACATGTAATTTTTGAGGCACTGCAACTGATTTTTCAACAGTAAATTTCTCCCCTACTTTAAAATCAAAACACAATACAGCCTTAACTGTGGAGCTAACACGTTACCTCCACAGTCAAATTTTGTAATATCTCTAACACCAGTAATTCATGTGACTCCTGCCATTATTTGTGGCCTGAAAGATATCAGGAGAAGGGGGAGGAATTCCTACTGACTTGAAAGAGGTTTTTAGAACTCGCGTATTATGGAGAGCAGTCCCCTTTTTCTTAATGGCCCAATTTGGTTCAAAGAATGCTTCAAGGCATTCAAAAATGCTTTAAAAGCAGCAGGTTCTCAACTACATACGTCAAGTTGCAGCCAAGAGTGAAATTTTATAGCTTATTGAAAAATAAGATCTTACTATGGAAAAATCTGACACGCCCTTACTTATTGCAGCCTGAACAACCCATTACAATAAAGCAAACTGATAAAACTTGGGAGACACAAAAGACAGGTCTGTAATAGGAAGCCGGATCAATGCCATGCGTGCCTCACTGCAGAGCTCTGGGGATCCTGACTTTTTAATCAGAATACCTGGCTTGTGGCCTCAGCAGCACACCTTCTGCATGGCTGCATGGAAAACCAGCCCAGAATGCACTTGAACAAAAAATAGCTTTGTTAAAAAAAAAAAAAAAAAAAAAAAAAAATCCCATTATTTTATGCTAGTTGTAACAATCAAAGCCCCTGAACCCCAGGTACCTGCGGCATATAATCTTCTAACTCTTTAGTGGATTGAGCACATTCAGCTTCTCTGTGAAGGGAAGAAGTTATAACTCATTCATTTCAGATATAGAGCAAATGGGCATAGGGGAAATAGGACTACAGTATTATTTAGGTACTTCAATTCTGAAGTTTTTGAGTATCAGATACCTAATTATCCCCGAGGATCTGGGTTTGGGTGATTTGCCCACAGCCACGCAGGAGAGCAGTGCCAGAGAAGGCAAACCTTGCTTCAGCAGTGCTGTTGTAAAGATAAAGCATTGTGTTTAAATTCTGTGCAACTGAGGGTCATATTAATCACCTTATTTAATATTCCTCTTTCTCTTAGAGGGGCCGCATAAAGGTACTTGTAAAAGCTGCATCTTTATGCCATTCGGCAGCTTAGTCAGGTTAGCCAGCGTTCTCTCTAAAAAGAAATCAAGAATTGAAAAAACCCCAATGCATACTACATGTATCAAAATGGCTCAAAACTATCTTTTGGATTTCCACCTTTTAATACAACCATGTACCTTCTGAGGCAACCCCCCTGTTCTTCCAGCTCTTTATGTTTTATGTGTTTATATCACTCTAAAGCCGATTGTGCTTATCCAGAGTTATAACACCCCCTTAAATCCCAAACTGCCATATTCAGTACTCTCGCTCCCTCTCGTGGATCTATATTATCTATACACCGACTCTAAGGAATGGTTTGCAGAACAATTGCAAACAAATAACTTCAGAAGAGACAGAGTTAATATAATGTGCTGCAGATTTCCCTTTATGCATGAGCGTGCCTGATACACTGGTTTAATAGGAGAAAAAAAAAAAAAAAAAAAAAAAGAAACTTAAAAGAAAAGGAACTGGCATCCCAAGAGATTTAAGCACGCAAATGGAGAGAGGCGGGTGGGTCGGAGCCTGCCATCTGATCCGCAGCGCTTCCCCCTTTGATGGAATTTAT
Source organism: Podiceps cristatus (assembly GCA_000699545.1). NCBI lineage: Eukaryota > Metazoa > Chordata > Aves > Podicipediformes > Podicipedidae > Podiceps > Podiceps cristatus. The sequence goes on from JMFS01023301.1 coordinate 6,076, forward strand.
GGCACGGTGCATTTTGAAATCAGACTGCTCACATTGCCCATGCCAGATCCGCTCCCTGTGTGGGGAAATCTGGGCAAGTGGCAGGAAAGTCTGCGAGGTTCCCTCAACGTGACTTCCAGCAGATTGTGTTGTCAGATGTTGGCCACCCTGCAGATAAAGACCCGGGGTCTGTAGGTCTCTGAGGGAGCCTGTCAAAAACCACAGTCACCTCCCTTGGGTCGCTGGGGCTCTGCCCTCCCTCCCCACCTCCTCACAGACTGCGTGGAGGGGAACTCAGCTCTCTGCATCTCCCTTTGGGCTTCTGCGGCCCTACAAGGGGAGGATTTCATGGTACAGGAGCCTGTCTCGGGCAAAATTCACTCCTCTAATTCACACTAAAAATACTTTTTCTGGAGGTCAGAATAGAGGATCTGAATGTCAAGAGGCAGCACTCCTTTCTGCACAGATCACTGGGGACATCAATAGGTCATGCGTGCAGGCAGACAGCTGGTGATGGAAAAAGCATGCAATCCGAGATCCCTGCTTCTGTCTGGGACAGACAGACAGTCTCTACAAAAGAAAATGTTTGACAAAAGAAATTAGATGTTTGTCTAAAAGAAATTCTGTTCCTTCCATGCCCTTTTATGCTATAGAACAGATTATGAGGACAGGGAGGTCTTTTGAAATTACTTTCAGTATTTACCATACAACTCCATTGCTTCAAATATTTGATTCTTCTTATTGAAGCACCTCAAAATGAGTATATCTCTTCCACTACCTGAAACAGGGTGGGATGCTTTCTCACCGCTGACCAACGCACAGGACTGTTAGCCTGAGCCTCAGCATGTGCACAGCTCCTGGTAAAGACCAGGGGCTTAGTGCCCAGGCCTCTCCACATCTGAATATTAGATTCCAAATCCACCATGTGGATCCTGTTAATTCCACACTGAGAAAGAATATCAGAGCTCAGAGTGATAATCCGTAACGGGCCCAACCCCAAATCCCGAGCCGAAGCAGCCGTGACCTCTGAAGGAGGTCAGACCCAGACGCAGACCTCTGGGACGTACCCCAGCTCACAGGCTCTGCATGCAACATTAACGTGACCCAAATCCCAGGAGGCAAAAGCAAACCACAGATTTGTTGATGCCCCAGCTGTGTTTGATTTGCTGAAACTGGATTCAAGGCTTTCCCTATCACAGCTGGCCACACCACTGGCATGGCTGGAAGCAAAGGATATAATTTGTTTTTCTCCAGCAGTGTGCTAGCATGTTCCTGCCTATTTTCTCCCCGATATTGTAAACCAAGGTAAAGCAAGGTTTGATATTTACTGAAAAGCCATTTCCCTGTAGGGTGGGAACTAGAACAAAGAGCTTAATTACAGAAATCTTCTAACAACTCCTTCACTCTGGTCATCTCTCTACCTGTTCTTACTTCAATACCTCCAATTCTGCTTCTGTTTTCTGCTCCTGTTAAGCAACGGGAAATGCTAAAATCACTCACCTCTACAATTTTTCTTGTGGGATATGAATGAACACCACCTACAATATATTAATTTCTCTCTCAGAGAGTACAGCTGCTGAGGAAGAGAACAAAACAAAAAACAAACCCTCAAACAGAGAGGTGAAATAATGGTGACAACAAGCTCCTGCAAAGCTTTCAAGCCTGCTGTGGTTTTATTGATACAGACCCCTCTGAGAGCAGAATTGCTCATTGCTTCAGCATTTGTAGAACTGGGTGAAGGCAGGCAGAGGTATACGTGCGAGAGAAGCTGAGTTTCAGAAGCTTCTTGAAGAATTTCTTGAGCTGCTAGGTTTGGTTTAAGAGTTTTAATCATGTCCAAAACATTCCTGCCATCCCTATTACTAATGTTTTCTAAAAGTTTATCAACACATCATTTTTTTTTCTGTCTGCCAAAGATGAATCAGAAGTTTGAATGAGATACCTACATTTTACATGTAGAGGGTTGATTTTGATCAAGGAACCCATAACAGCAATTACGCACAGCTTAAAGGTCCCCAAAAGTACAAAAGCGGAAAGACTGAGCAGAAGATCCATATAAAATCCTCCTTCCTACCAGATGCATTACTCATGTGCGCCCAGGAGTGCAACTTCACCTTGGCCATACCCTTCCAGTGAAAAGACTCACTGAGCTTGAAAGCACAGGGACAGAAATGTCCTTCCTTTCTACAGAAGACTGACAAAATAAATTTCAAGAAGATGTAACCAGGGGCTGGATCCTTGTTCTGCTTTCAGAGAGTCAATCCCTTGTCTCTTTTCTCAGGCAAGAGTCAGGCTAATATTGCTTTTGGAATAAGAGTGTTCTTGCTCCTGTAGAACCGTGGAGAAAAGATTAGGAAATCACCACCCTTGTCTTTCCTATGTGAAAGAAGTCACACTCCTAAGGTATCACAGTGCAGGCTGAGTAAGAGAGGCAGTGGTTTTAGAAGTGTGCTAAATGGCATTCAGAACTGGGGAAGCAAAACAACTTTTGTGGAGCATCACACACACTGGAGTGTCCCTTGCAGGGATCAGGTTATGCGTGGGCCATTTCTCCCCATTCGTGAGCTATACAGGCAGCCCAGGTGAACTTTTGGCATCCAATGACCCACAGTTTCCATCCCTTAGGGATGCACATGAAACTTCTAGTCAGGAGGAATTAAAAAAAAAAAATAAAATCCTGTCATATAACTAAGGTATGTATTCAGAGACAGACGTAATTCCCTGTGCCTCAGCCCAGCACGGATGTACACACATACACACACATATGCACGCGTACACATATGCACAGTTCAGGACATTGTGCACCCAGTCCAGTGTCCTTGCATCCTTGCAATCTTGTATTCTATCATAGATGATCACGTTTGGAAACAGAAATGCCTCTACTCATTGCATTTTCTTTATTTTTTTCCATTGCTGATTTTGTATGGAATATTTACTGTGCTTTTTGAGGCATGACCTTTCAGGAGGGAAATGTGTATTCCTCTGAGCTTGCCTTTTGTTTGAATATTCCTCATTTTTTCTGTCTCGTTCTTTATTATGGCATAGGCTGAGCACAGCCCCCTGACTCAGATCTCCCCTCTGCCTGGTGGGCTGCAAACTCAGAGCAGCTCCCAGGTTGTTTTGTTTGTGTTGGAAGACCTTTCCTGTTTTCCTTTGCCCTCCTCGAGGGGATCTCTGCAGCCTCCTACAATTTTGTTTGATCAGGTTTCTGAGGCATGTGCAGCATCCCAGGGCTCTGTGGTTGGGGTGGATATCAGGGACTCCTCTGGCCAGTGAATCTGCCCATACAGGTGGCTGCGGACCATTCTGCTCTCCTTCTCCAGGACAGTACTCCAGCTGCTTTTTTGTTTTGCCCTAAAAAGAACTGCCCAAAGAACTTCTTTGGAAAAGAAGATGAGGATAGCAGCCCCCATCCCTTCTGAATATTGTGAAATCATCCCGGAAAACCACCCTGTAGATCCAGTGTCTCCAAAGACTTCGGTGAACAACACGTTTTGGCCCAACAGATTCAGATTTATAAGAAAACCTTTACGAAATGCTAAGCAAATTCTTTCTAAGATCAAATGCTTTGAGAAAGTGAATCTATTTTTCGTGATCACTGGCCATGCTACATATAGGTGCTTCCTTTGAATTGCAGCTGCAGATAAATAAGTTTTAATTTCCTGTGCAGAGCCCACATTCAGACCATTTCCTAGCTGTCTGCTCAGTGAAACTCCCACACAGAAAAAGGAGAGGCTTTTTACAGTACCTTGAGAGCAGTTTGTTGCACAGATGATGCATCCTCCAAGGGAGGCAGCTGTAATTGTAAAGTAGATGAGCTCTAGAGCTGAACTTTTTGCTGTGTTACAAGAGTCATATGGGAATGCTGCTGGTAGCTGAGCTGCTCTGCTGCTACGGAGAAGCCGAGTCAGACCCAGTTAAAGGCCTCTGTTCACAAATACCACAGTTAAATCCAACAGCAGTTCAGAAGCTGGGAATTGCTAAATAAAAGCTAACTGTAAAGTGCTTTCCCTTCACTAAAATAGCCTATATTCCATTTACCACACAAATCTCATGTGAAAAATGTAAAAGCAGAGCAAAACCTATATTGTTTGGACAATGCCTATACATAGTACACAAAAATAATACATGAACTACATTATTAAGGAAAGTCTATATAGCTCTTATGAGAACAGACATACTTAGGTAATCAGCTCCAGTAAAATACTGTTTTAAAGTTAGAAAGCTCAAATGAAAATATCAGCACAGAGACATTTATGCCAACCTGACACAGATGGGTTACATCCCATTTTTCAGTGAAAACTAAAAATAGTCTTAAGATGTTTGAGGATTTCTTTTTGGGGGGGGACACAAGATGGGTATCAGGGGTGTCTGGAGCTTGTGCTGCCAGCACTTTGGACTGGGGGGGGAGGGAGGTTTCTGGGAGCTGCAGTCATGGACTGGAGCATTCACCCCAAAAGCTTACCGGCTGGGAACAAGGGGTCCACGCAGCTGGATATAGATCAAGCAGCAGCAGCACAGTATCTTCTGTGTGCCGACACACCGAAATCTGCTTGCATCAGCATGGTGCATCATTCCTTACCACTCCAGCCTCATGCAAGCCTGGAGGATACCACTAGAGTCAAGGAAGACTTACTTGGAAATGGTCCTCTACAAGAGTATTCGTATCACCAACAAAAGCCTCAGGATCACTGACCAGGAGGCTTGCAGCTGTGGGAGCTGGTCTAGACCCTCTGCAGAAGTGGTCTTCCATCCTCTCAAGAAAAGATGTGCCCACTTGATCACAGCATCTTTCACAACAGAAAACCCAAAGCCCAAGCAAATGTACAGCTTGCACTAACTTTTCATATGTACAGCTGGCCCCGGGGAGGGGGAGAGCAGCAGAAAAAGTAAATTACCCCACTGGAGTTCATTCTGTACCTGCTGCCTGCTCAAAATAGGACTTTATCTGGCTGGCTCTTTCCAAAAGCAATGAGTTTGCGGACACAGCATTTTTCATGATATTTCTCCTGCCTTGGAGTACATAACATGCACTGTCTCTATGGCTGAATAAAAGGTCATGACTGACCAGCTGGTAACACAGAATGCATTTTTACACTAATGGCAGGGTATTCTAGCTTTTGTTTCACATTACAATGACTGCATATTTACATAAACCCTACATCTGTTTAGTTAAATTAAGCCAGAGGGTGATGATCTTTGTCTTTACAAAAGAGCTGATTTAATTTTATTGAACATAGCTTTCCATTTAAAAGATCAAAGTCAGTGCAGCCCCCTGCAGCAACAATTCAGTCTTATGTGTTTCTTCAAATATTCAAATTAAGAAAAGAGGGGAACTGGGACTGAAAAAGATAATGAATTTTAACAGACAACTAGCAATTATTCATTCCTTTAAAAAAAGAAAAAAAGAAAATAAAAAGGAAAAATAAAAATAATAAAAACTCTTTGGGGTCTTTGTTTATCCAGAGCTTGAAGAAAGACATTTTTCTATCCGTCAAAGTCCCATGGAGTGTCCTGACTCTCCTGCCTCTGAAACTGTCAGGAATTGATAGTGGAGGCAGCATGCACATTTTAAGGCAAATTTCTAGAAGCTGGTAATGCTATGGGGAAAAGACACAAAATATGGAACAGTGAAGAAAACCCCATGAAGACCTGGCCTCTCCACCTATCTTGTGTTAGTTCCAGGCACTCAGCACAGTGAGCTCCTCCTTGAGGAAACATCAGTTTGTATATAAAGTTGCTTGTTATCTCTACAGAAAATAATGGTAAAAATCATGACTATGAAACTGTATCTGTAATGGAGATAGGTATTTCATGTATTCTGAAAGAGCTTGCAAGGTATTTCATGTTTTCTGAAAGAGCTTGCATGTCAGCTCCTAGCAGCTGACTTCAGGGAATTAGTCTTTGTCTTGCAAAAGGGAATGGCTGAACACCAGCCTTATGTTTCACTTCTGAAGTTTGATATTTGCTCACAAGTGGTTTCCTCACTTCTCGGGCTGACAGCAGCACTTACTACTCCCAGCACTGGGTGGGCACTATGCCTACGCCCTGTGCTACAGCAGGATGGGGCCAAGCACGCACTGAAATCCACTCTTCCCTGATCCTGTCCTGTGATTACCACCTGCAGAAAACCTGGGAACATGGGCCAAAAGGAGCTGTAGCATGTTCCAGGTTAGCCCTCAATCAGGATACTGAGGAAATGGCACCCAAAGTCTGTTTTGGCTCCAAGGAAACCTTTCCAAGAGATACACGTTACTTCTACATTACATCTACATAATATATCCACATTAGCATTTCAGCTTGGATCATGCACTTTTGAAGCGTTCCTCCTGACCGCCCCTCCTCACCACGCTTTGCTTCACCTCCTGGCATCTGTGAACTGGACTCCATCCAGACAAACCTGAACCAAAAGATCTGGTGTAGGAGCACACTGACTGCACTACAGCCGCTAACGCAAGCCCAGCCCATGCAACCAGGTTAGAGCTGGTCTGAAATAAATCTCTGAAATAAATGGAGAGCACTGGGTCGTCTGCACCAGCTCCTCTGCGCTACTTGTCCCAGGCCACCTGCTAATATAGGCAGAGCCCAAAGAGGCTGCACTGCTGCTTTCTAACCCGCTCAGTGCTTAAAAGGGTGAATAGTGCCATTTTAGGCACCATATGGTATCCCTGCAGGCCTCCAGCTGCCACTCTGCAGATCAACAGCTCAACCAAATGTCTCGTGTCATATCTGGCAGCCCCATGCAGACATCTCAGTTACCTTAGGGAGACTAACTGGCTGTGGATGTCTATGTTTAGGCAATTGAATACCATTTTATTTAAGTATCTATTCCCCTCTAGACCAAAAAAAAAAAAAAAAATTGTAAAATTCTCTCATATAAAACTCTTGGAGAATTTTTTAAAATAACTAAAAGATAGGAAAAGTTTAATTTGGGTAAATGAAAGTAGTATTTTGTACTTCAAGAAAGACCTGAACTTTACAAGTAGTGTTTATTGTTCAGTAAGGACTGGATTCACTGACTCTAACAGAACTATTGAGAAGCTTGCTATTAAGTTTCTGTGTGTGTACTTTATTGGCCTACAACCCAGGTGCTCTGAGGACTGTAGTATCAGGATCTTTGCAGGATCACGTCCTAAAGCTAGATCTGTACCAGTAAATTATCAAATTGCTAAATTTACTAGGTTAGTAATAGAAGAAACCTGCTTTGCCATGTCCTTTGCCCTGCAGATGACTGACAGAGAGCACAGTTTGTCTATGCTAGCAAATGCCTGGCCTCCAAAATGGGTTGGCCCCAGATAAACAGGGATGCTCCAGGGGCTGACCACGCTCGGGACTGCGTGGCAGAGGCTGGTGGCCACAGGCCAGCACTGTGTTACGGGCTAATCTCCCAGTCTTACACAATGACCACACTCCAAAGCTGCAGAAAACCAGTTTTATCTATCAAGACATAGCCTAAATTTCTGATTATTTGAAGCTTCAGGGCTTTTAAGCACTGAAACCAAAATCCTGACCTCTTGTGGCCATCAGACTGCTCAGCAAAACATAAACTCATGGAGCAGGTGATGCTTTTGCTGGGCGCAGGACAGCAGGTGTTCATGTGCTCCTGCTTCTCCTCTCCCAAACCTGCCTGCGTTTCAGCAGCCAGTGACAAACCTCTACATTTGCTATAAATGTAAATTAAAGTAATAGTGCAGTATTTTTAGACACTGTGCACAAAAATGTGGTGGAAATGACACAGAAATGAGAAGCATGTCTATGCATACTAACATCCTGCATATGGCACACAACTTCTTGCAGACCTTTAATTCTAACAAAGACATGAGAGAGGGACACGTTGCTGCGGTGTACCTTGCTTTTGTGTTCTGTCAGTCTGCCTAAGTAGCTTTGGGTTGAATCAAAACATGCAGTATGAATATATACTGCATTTGTGTAATTAACAGTCTGATGTCACTCATTGCATATATATTATCAACACTCTTTTAAATACAAGCCTACACTTTTAAGAACTTGGCATCAAAAAACAGGCAATCTGGCTTCATGTGCAAGTTTGCATAAGCAGAAAAGGCTTTTAGTGGCATTCCTCAGGCCAAGTGCTCTCTTAACTGGAAAAGCTAAGGCTACAAAACATTAGGGGCAGGCACACTATTGGTATCCTAATCAGCCATATGCAGTGATGCTCCCTATATGTGAATTCCCTTTATCCAAGACTGAATACATGAATGCTTCATAATTTCTACAATAAGTGGAGCACCTGCAACTATATATTTGCAGTCTGCATGTATGGCAAATCCCAAGGCTACTGTTACACAAATAATACACCAAATACAACAGCGTATATTACTAGTATGTATAAATGTATTATATTAAGAGCATATACTCACAAACATTAAATAGTACATGAATAAAATGTAGTTTTAGAAGTTTTTCTTTCTATCACCTTGCATATAAAGATTGGATATATGAACTGTAGTACTGAGTACATTTTTATTTACAGGTGTGCTGGTTTTGGTTTTGGTAGAGTTCATTTTCTTCACAGTAGCTGGTATGGGTCTCTGGTTTGGATTTGCGCTGGAAACAGCATTGATAATTGTCCTGATTTCAGCCAGGATGGATCTCATTTTGTCTTCAGCATCTCCTGTGTTTTGGATTTAGTGTGTGAAACATGGTTATAGTGAACTGTTGTTTGTTGCTGCTGAATGATCAAGGA